>APFE031619329.1:91165-114723 GCA_000404065.3 Pinus taeda | reverse complement strand
CTCTGAAACTGGTGTGGCAGGTTGTGGCTCAGGCTCGCTTTATGTGGCTTTGAAGCTTGTAGATGACCATCATTTCCCACCCTGTTAGATACAAGGTGAGATGATGGAGAAAACTCAGCTGCAAGACTTTTCAATACTCTGGAACAAGTTCTGACATGTGTTTGGAATATCTTCTTGGCTATTGATGCCCATTGCCAAGAAGCGATCCATCCAAGATGTATCTTTGTTCTTGCAGGATGTTTGTTTCTGAAGCATCTGTGTGAAGAATGACTAGTTTTATGACAATGCTTACATGGATGAAGATCAAAACAGTGACCTTTCAGATGGCCAACTCGGTCACAGTGTTGGCATTTCACGATCTGTTGTTGTTGTTGTTGCGGTGGGAGGTGAAGTGTCATGAGGAGCAGGTGAATTGTCATGAATGAATCCCGCACTTTGAAACTGAATGGGCTTGGAGTAGTCTGGAATATGAAAGGACAAGTACTTGTCATATCCAAGACCAGTTTTGTGCTTGTTGTGGACAAGCTGTTCCCAAGGTCTGATGATGGGCTTGGGAAGTGCAAACTGAGTTTCTGCATCTGCATGTACAGCTGCTACTTTATTTGAATGAACGGTAACATTATTGACTTGCTGCTGATGGGTGGTTGTCTCATTGTTCTGAACAAAAACAGGTTCAGAATAATGTCTATTTTGATGTAGCTCTTCTTGCTGTAGCTGTGATTCAAGCTACAAAAAATCAATCTTTTCCTGTGCATTTTGTAGACATGTCTGAACTTCAGAGAGAGATCCTTTGCTGATTTGTAATGTGTCATCAACAGTAGATTGTATAAGAGTTTTCATGAACTCTAATACTTCACTAGTTCTGGCCATTTTTCTTCAATGTCAGATTTACACCTTAAAAATTGATCATAATTATTACTTAATGCAGAAAAGTAATATCCACTTACAGTACACAACAATATCTTGTATAAATGTGCAGCAAACAAACCAGGGAATCAATGCATATATATATATATATAATAATATATATTATATATATATATAGATATATATATACATATATATATATATATTATATAAATATAAATATTATAGACAGAAACTATAATGGGTTTTAAATACAATGCCACAATTGGGGCAGAAACAACTGCAAACTTGCTTGGATCCTTCAAGTACTCCTTTACTTTCAAATCAGAAATGATGGCTATCAAAACTTCAATAGTTATAACACCATGTCATGGGCATTGGAATGAATCTCTAGCACTGTGAAACAACAGTGATAGACCTCCTTAGATGTCCAAATACTTAGCAAACTGTATAGTGTTGGTCCTCTGGCTTATATTAGTCAACAGTACAGTGTTTCGTGGCACCCACAATGTCAGAATAAACTCCACACTGAAGGGTATCACAACTACGTTCAGCAAAGGTGGTGCATTCCTTGTTGTTGGTTCATGTAAATATATAATATGCTGGACAAATACATGTGGAAGAACTTCAAAATTTTAATTTGATATCAACTTTAGACCCAGTGAGCATACATCATATTAATAATACCAGCGTATGTATGGAAGCAACAGTGTATTAAAACCATCCAAAACTGGAGCACGAATAGAATTCAGTTACGCAATTCATATACCATAACTATGCTACCACTGTCATAAAAACTTCATCATATATAACACTGAAAATCAAAGAAAATATAAACTCTTCAAATAGCATTCTCTATTCCAACAGCTTCCCCTCATAATGCAAATCTTTTAGATGATGAAAACCACTTACAGCACGGCGCATTGCTTGCATTGACTTTCCTTAAAACCTCTTGCAAGAAATGAAGAAAATAAAAGTGGCTCGAAAGGAACTCTACATTCTTCAAAGTCTTTTGTCCAACAGCTTCCGGCGACATGAAAATCCTTCAAATAATCAATTATCACCTTAAAGGTGACTTATTTGTTGAGAAATGAATCTCCCAGGAGTTTGAAATCTTTCAATATTGTATGTTATCTTGCATTTTGTGTTCATTATTCCATAGGTTTTGTCAACACTCAGTGCCTGACTGCTTCCTTTTTTTCTTTTTCTTTTTAAAGCGGCTCCATCAAGCACGTTAAAATTTACATCAAATATAATTTAAACAACTCTTGCTCAAACCAAGTATATATAACCATAGTACAATAGAAAACCCTCAGATTTGTTGGGGCCATAGCGATTTGGGTCCTCAAACTCGCACATGTGCCTTAACAATTATGTTCTCAGCAGCCGACGTGTGAGTGGCATGGCTCCATGAGCTCATCCCTCATCAAAAGTATCAACATCAAAATTATCAACAGGAGTACAAGAAAATGTCCAACTATCATAAACCGCAACTTATGCATGCCTAAACCAATAATATGTTTCTATAACAGTCTAATATCCTAAGCTAAAAAAATTGCGCATTGATACTATTCACCTTCTTCAACACTTTGTTGGACTCCACAAAAACTTGTGACTATGCGACTGTTGTGGACTCTTCTCTGGCGAACCAAGACCTCGTTCAAAAAAATAAAACTGCAGAGCTACATGTTTAGCGTCTGCGTTCATGCAAAGCAGCCTATTAAGGTTGGCTTGTTGCCCAAGCACTGGACCTTGCTTCTCCAAAGCAGACTCATACCCCCAGTCCATGTATCAATGATAAAACCGCAGCAACACAGCTGAAATCTTCATTTCTATGTAAGCAAAAGCCCGTGCACAGTGTCAAATCCGCTTCGAACAGGGAAATTTTACAGATCAACCCTTCCTGAGATGGGCATGAACCTCAGACATTCGGATGGCAGATTGACTAAATTGCCATGTTCACTGTTGAGAGTGTCTGCATTCGCATCATCATCGAAGCTTATGAAGGAGAATATGGATACAAAATCAGACCTTGAGTGTGGTTGAGCTCCACTGTATATAATATATATACTCCGCCCAGATTTCATTCGCAGCCCCAAAATATTTCCACACGGCTTTATTATGACATTAGGCAGGCCCCAGGACTATTTCACTCATGTCTGTCACCAATACGCAGCTCAAGAAACAATGAAACTCGGTTCTGTGAACAATGTTTCCGTCCCAACAAAATAATGTATAGAACTCGGCCTCCACAGAAGTATAATCGTGCCACCTCGCTCCTAGTCTTGGAACTAGTGAAGAAAGAAGGCGCTCTTCCAAAATTTTCAACCTATTCCACGCTCACCTTGGTCTCCATGCTCATGGCAGCAGCGTCGGATAGAGAATAATGGACAGTGCGGACAGAGAATAATGGACAGTGCGGAAAGAGAATAATGGACAGAGGCGTTCTTCTGCCTTCCATCAGTTCAGGACAGCATGGACAGCGCTGGAGAGGACAGCGCTTCTTTCAGGAACGTTCATGGGTAGTTAGGCAGAGAGCGCAGCTACAGAGAGGGCAGGTATAAAATGTCTATGACACTAACGCAGTGAGACAGCGTTTGCCGCTAGTCTCTCGACAGAGGGCGCATGCTTGACAGAAGGTGCAGACAATGTCAGAAACGTATATGACAGACAAACATGTCAGAACAGCTTGGACAGCATTGGCAGTGTCAGTCAGAGGAACGTTTCATTGTTCAAGTGAATATGGCAGACAGAGTGTAGGTCTGTATAAAGGAATATGGTAGAAATAAACTGCATAGAAAGGCCATAAAACAAATGGCTCAAAAATAATTATGCAGGGAAGGAATACGCCTGCTCTGATACCATGTTAGACACACATGGACAACAAAGGAATATGAATGATAAATCATGAGAGTACAATTTTTATTAACAAGATATATACATTTATAGTACATTATGTGACCATTGGGTTTCACATCCCAAGGTCTCTTGGACTCCTTTTGTCCATTCGGCTTCCACACTAACCCATTGAGGATTAGGTGTCCAATAGAATGATTATGAATATTTAGTAATTAGAATATTATTTTTTTGAATAATAATCATATAAATAGGAGCTTAGAGTATCAAGACTTACAAATTTAAGGTTTGAAGTTTAATTTTTTTATATATCAAGTGGCATATGAGTTTACGGAGAAGAATAAGAACAAATTATATAGATGTAATAAATATTAATTTTGATATTTTTTTATTCGTTCATAGTTTTCATTTTTTAGTTTATGTTTGAGTTTATAACAAGGCTCATCATCAAGATTAATGATAAATCTTGTTATAGATACATCGAAAAATAACGACTATGAATAATCCGAATAAAAAATCTCAAAATTCTCACAACAAAAATCTACAAATATTAATATACTATGTTTTTTTGAATTAATATGAATTAAACATAAATTGATTAGTCTCTCAAGTTCTTAAAATTTTATCCCCATATCTTTCCATATAATTTCATATTGATATAAATATAACATCTTTCAATATAATTCCATATTGAAATACATCTAATACATATTTTCTAATTTCTCATTGGATAAAATATTTTATATTAGTTTCTAGTTTATTGTTTACTAATTGCTCTCAAAATTTTGTAGTCATATCACATAGAGTATTTTCTCAAGTAGAAATTTATATTTTCTAAACTTGTATATATCTCCTAGTTTATATTTGAGAATGTATTGGGTGTTTTTTTAGCAGCTTATAATTTAGTGGTTTCTTAATAGATTTTTGATATTCATCTTACATAGAGTTGTTTTTATTTCTTTAAACATATAAGTTTTTTTTATGTATTTTTAGAATACAAACATATGTTTTCTAAATTTTTACGTTGTCAAAACTATAAGTTCGGGAGGCTTCTCTCTAAGCTTTTTGAGTATAGGAATAAAATCTTAAATCAAACTAAATAATTCGTTTCTTTAGGTCCAATAGACAAAAGTTTGGTCTCATTGGATTTTAACCACCACCGTTGTCGTCGTCATTGATGACGACTAAATAAAATATTGATGTGAAATATGTAGATCATCATCATTGATTAAATATAATATTGATGTGAACTATATAAATCATATTATAAAACATGGATATTAATATAAATAATATTATTGATATTAATAAAAGCATATGAATTAAAATGTAAATAGATTAAGAAATGAAATGAGTTAAAAGTATTTTTAAAATTAAAAATGAAAATTAAAAGTGCGAAATAATAAGTATCAAAAGGAAAAGGAAATTAAGCATAAAAAATAGAATGAAAAATGAAATAGAATATAACATAATTTAAATTTATATATTTAATATATATATATAACAAAAATGGATTTCAAATTAAAAAAAAAAGTGAAAATAAAATTAAAACGAAAGGAATATATATATATATATAATATATATATATATATATATATATATCACACACGTGAATATTAAATATAATATGATTTAAATAAAATAAACCATTTAGTAGTAGTAATTTAAAATCTAATACATAAAAATATAAATTTTAAATAAATATAAATATAAATATAAATATAAACAAGTTTCAATAATATATTAAGTAAAATATTAAATTTTATAAATAAGAATATAAGCAATTTCAAAAATATGTTAGAAGGAGGTAAGGAACATTTTTCACAAATTGTTTCGGGGAGTTCAATACACAGTCTTTCTAAATAAGGTTTACATTTGGATCATGTACAATTGTTGATCTACGAAAAGTTGAATGAACAATTTTACAAGTACTATCATCGACTATTCATTGAACTAATCCATTATTCATTAAACCAATTTCAAATGAGTTGGTAAAACTGTGGGCCATGTGAAAGGCCTAATATAGATGGTTGAAAACAAAAATGTTTAATATATATAACATTAATTATGGCCAGACATAAAATTATGGGAAAACATGATGAATGGGAGTTTTCACTTACCAAATATTTAGAAGACAGTTATTTCTCTCCCTAGAAATAAATAATCTCAGTTGAGACAAGTGATCCAAGAGGGTAAGAGGGAAGCAAACCTGAGGCAGCCTTGTGTTGTGGCCACAACCACCACCCTATCAAAACTTGCCTTGGAAACAATTTTGGATGGGTCCCCTAGAAGTTAATCTTGCATCTCTCTAAATGATCTATTTCACCCGAGGGATTTAGCTCTCTAGACAGTCAAATCTTCCATTCACAAATGGTTAAAGCCCACTTAATAAATCCATCGCATATAACCTTGTTTAAGCCCTTCATTCATATGCTCATCGGGATTTATTTAACTCACAAAAACTTCCATCGCATCATTATTTATAGCGGAAATGCTCAAAAACATGTGTAAATCTCCTTTTCCGCCTATCACAATTAACACTAAGACTTAATGTTCACTGTTACCTTCTGGACCCGATGGCAGTATTAACCCAAATTCATATATTTCAGGTTCGGAAGCTATATCGCATATCACAATCGACGGGGTCTCGAGGTTTATATATATATGGTGCACCACTATCCTTCGGACCCGACGACATTATTAAATGTATTCTATATATATATCGGGTCCAAAGCTATATTGCATATCGCTATCGGCTAGGCCCAACTCTTATATATATAAAGACACGCCTCTGTTATCAGACCCGATGGTTTTAATTAAACACGATATATATATATATATATATATATATATATATATATATATATATATATATATATATATATATATATATATATGTTTCGGCTCTGGGACCCATCGCTTATTGCTATCGATGGGGTCCGGGGTATATATATATGGTGCACCCTAATCACCCGGACCCGCCAATGATTATAGAGCTGGGCATATAAATTTTCAAGTCTGGCCCAATGGCCAAACTCGGGTTTTCCCATGTTTTCTCGTGTTCTTTGATAATATGTTGGGTTCAGAGTTTTTCAAAGGAGTCATATACGGTGGACTCGAAAGGATTATGAACCACGACATATATGTATGCCGGGTCTGGCCAATCGAAAGGCACAATCAGCATAGCTTTAAGCCCAAACACATGGCACGATGCAATGCAATATGGCAAACCCGATAGATTGTAGGCTCTAGTACATAAATTTTGAAGTCCGGTTGTACGACCCAACTACGAGTTTTCACGTATATCCTTGTGTATTCGATAAAACGCTGCGGTCATGATTTTTAATGGAAAAACCCATATCATGGACCTGATAGGGCATAGATTCCCATCTATAATGTTTCAAGTCTAGTTGTATGGCCCAACCATGGGGTTTTCTGTGTTTTCCTGTGTCAAGGCCCTCCATCGTTGATCTATCCTCGTGGCTACAATGGTCCACACAGATTTCGAGTGAATGAGTTGGTCAAGGAACACCCACCTAAAAAGCGATATCCTCTTTCCTCATAGCTGCTACATGTCACTTGAAGAGTGGAATCGGACATCTTCCCCACAATACCGGTTACCACTCAGATCCCTTCCACAATACCACTTGGGGTACGGAAAACCACTTCTGCCCTATGTCGTTGATCTTTTTCCTTTCGATAGGTTTACTCTTAAATTCCAGTCTCTTTGCCCTTTTCTAAAGCAATGTGTTACCTTTTGATGTTATAAATGCTTAATGAAGGCAAGATCTATGTTTTTTAAGCATTTTTGTCATATTTGCATAATCATAGCTGATATGAATTATTTCTGCTGGCAAATTCGAACAAACCCGGTAATGGATAAGGGTGAGTTATATCAAGATGACACCTCTGCACCACCGGTGTCGATAATACAAAACACACTCTGCAAAAGGGAAGATAGACCACCATAGCACATAATGGAGGCACTCCTCCAGTTCAGTGGAAGAACTCATGACAGTGTTGATCCATCAAGATGTCATCACTGCCAGATACATCACAAAGTATGTCAAATATGGGATGATGAATGCAGCATCTTCGGTTTCCTTCAAGAAATGATAGATAATGATAGCCACTCCATGCAGATGCCAAGAAAATATATGCATTCCTTCTCTTTTCCAAAGGCATCGATTCATTCCCTCAGGAAGTAAAACACTCCACCAAAGGTGACATCGACATGTCAGCGGTTTCACCGATCGTTCTCATTTGTATATGCTGATCTGTGTAATGAAAAGAGGGGAAATGAAAGGTCATGAAAGACTAAGGGTCATTCAGGGCTGCATAAGTATTACCTCCTGATAGGAGAGAAGGGCTTTTTGTTTAGAGAAAACAACTTTGATTTATGGTGAATAAAGAGGATTGTTTGGTTTAAGAAGGAGCCGGTTGTTTCAGATTTGTTTCCCTTTTCCCTTATAAGTTTAGAATCAGTGTGTTGTTGTTGGTATAAGGACAAATGTGATTTGCTTTGTACACATTGATAACTAGTTGTTCATGGGTATTCCCGGTTATTTGAATGTAATTCAATAGCATTGATAATTCATGAAAGGTTGTTGATTCCAGACTTTGTTAAACATGAGTTGCAAGTGTTATTTGTATCGAAAGGAATTTATATTCCTGTATAAGTAATTGCATTGCGATTAGGATTCAATATAACCTCATTCTTATGTGGACTAGTAATTGATTCATTGGGAATTGGGATTTATATATGATGTTTAATCTCCTTTTGTTTCGCTCCTGCAGGATTGATTATGATAATTAGGACTAGATTAGAGTAGTTAGAGGTAGTGTAGATAGGATTTAATACATAGTTGTTAGTTGTTTTATTTTGTTGATTTAATTGAAGTCTTCTTCCCAAAATCCATCTTTCAATGCATTTAACAGTTTATGGGATCCCTTAAAACCCATTGGAGCTAGCCATTCCAAACAAAAGCAGGCGTAATTGGGGTCTGTGACTAGGTTAGTTCCCCTTGTTGGTATAGCAAAAATTCACCATGTCAACAAATTGGCACTAGAAGGAGGGCTTGAACTGCCTTCCACAGCTTTTCAATATTTCATCTATCAGTTTCATGCATGGGTTCAAAAATATTAATGCATGGATTGTGAAGGTCGAAAAGACCCTTCCTCTCATTCGGAAAATCCTCGTTTCGGAGAAGAGATATTGTGGAAGTATCCTGTCACTCAAGAACTACCAGTTAGAAGACTTACTCAGGCTTACGCTCATTCCCTATCACAACTCCCTATCTTTCAGTCTTTACCTCTGATAGCAAAAAGAAAGCCAAGGGTCTATCACATAAATGAAGAGACATCTGCAGCCCCTTCTCTTGAAGATATTGTGCTTGATTCTTTCTAGAGTATCGAATCTCCTTGGGAAGACATTCCTAAGTATTCCCCTTCTTAAGGCAATGCCTGGCCTAGTTTGGAAAATCCTAATGAAGAAACCCTCAACCAAAACATCCTTATCCACAATATGGCTAATAATCCTCAACTGGGTGGAAACCAACTCACACCTCCTCCGGGAGCACTTCTTCCATGACTTGCTCAGGATACCGTAGTGATTCTTGGGCAGCAGCATCCCTTACCCAAGAATGCAGAAAGAGTACTGCCTAAATTCGACCCTGGGAAGGGAGACACTACTGATAACCATATTCACTCTTTCTTCTTGGTCGTGCACATGTTGGGGGTAGCCGATGAAGATATAGTATGTCTCCTATTCCCTTTTACCTTGATTGGTGCAACTTCCACATGGTACTTTAGCTTGAGAACTGGATCAATCACCTCGTGGGCTGCCCTTCAACAAGACTTTTTAGACAAGTATGGTGATGACAAAACCTTTGTGGCCTTAATTTTAGAATTATCCCATTTGAAAATGGAAACCAAAGAAAACATTAAGGATTTTAACATCTGGTTCAACACCTTGTTCAACAGAATCCCAGCCACTGCTAGACCTACTAAGGAGGTGCTCATGGAATTCTATGTCACTGCTCTCCCCGTCCCTGCTACGATGTGGGTCAAGAGGAGTAATGCACAAACCTTACAGGGTGCTATTGATGAAGCAGTAAAAGTAGAGAATGAAATTCTCAGTCTCATAGCATGCCATCATACAACCAGAGAAAAGAAAGCCTCTCAAGCATCCAAGAAGAATAATGGGAGTGATAACAAGGGGCCTGAAACCAAAGAAAAGGATAGCACAGATGTAGAAGGTTTTCATCGGATCACTAAGAAGTTGACAAATACAGTCATTGATATGAAAGGATTTCTGGAGAAAGTAGAAGTGGGAGTGGAGGAGAGTATAACAATAGAAAACCTTTCAAACCTTTCTATTATAAGAAGACAGAAGGTGGACATGGTCCACTTGCACTACCTTCTCCACTCAATGAAGGGAATTTAAATACAGAAGAGCTGGATCTTATCGGATCGCTCCTTAACCAAGTAGAACCTATAGTGGAGCTAGAGCCAGAACAAGAAGATGAGGAAGAATACCAAGTAGAAAAGCCCTTGGATGAAGAATCTCAAATCAATGTACTATGGGATTTCTATACAAACGAAAATGATGATGATCAAGGAAACAGTATGGCAGAGATCCACACTAATGAAATCCACACATGAAGCAAGGGGTCACTTTCGGGGGTGATGAAGCCTATAGATTAGATCATGAAAGATGTACACCCTGTGAAGGCACCCACTCCCAATGGTCTTGTTGAGAAGGGTAAACCTAGTGGTCAGTTCAAGAATACCCCAGTGGCAAACCATCCAGAGAAAGAAAATGCATCTCTCATTGCAATGAACGTGACTCAAAATGGTAAACTCCCTCCTAAGAATGGAAAAACTAGCGTTTTCACTCTGCCCTATCTTGTTTATAACATTAATTACAATATTGTGGATGATCTTAAGAAATCTAGGCTAATATCACATACTTTGATTTGCTGAAATTCAAAAATATTTTCTCTTGAAAGCTATGAATGAGCGGAACTGCAAAAATCCCACCATCCCGAGCAGCCAAACCCAAAATTCAAACTCTAGACCTGTTAGTACTCGCAGCACAACCCAAAAGCCAACAGCCATGGAAGCCACCCTATCAAAAATGAATCGAAACCCCCAAGATGTCAGTGCAACCATGATAGGGAGGAAATCTAAATCCATGACTCCCCCTTTCCTTATCACATTCGATATATTCAAAATGAACTTACACAATTGCTTGGTAGACTCAAGTGACTCGACCACTGTGATGCCTTACGCTATTGCTAAAAGACTTCATGCGATACCTGGGAAAACTGGAACTCGAATCATGCAACTAGACAGGACAAATGTGAAAGTAATTGGGGAATTGAAAGATGTATTGATTCGGATGATTGCTAAACCACAATACACACAAGTCATTGATATAGTGGTAGTTGATATACCCAAGGCTTATGGAATGTTGCTTAGTAGGGATTAGTTAGCAAAACTGAATGGATATTTCTCGACTGATTGGTCCCATCTCTCACTGCCTCAGAAGGGGAATGGTGATATGCTAAGAGTTGATCGTGAAAGATACAAGAAGTATGTAGTGATGGAACTAAATGGTCCCAACGAACCTGTAATGTTTACCAACTCTATCCTTGGTAATTATAGTTTCAATGTTTGTGCCACAGAAACTTGTTTTGGAGAATTCCATGCAGAAACAACTAAAGAAACTGCAATAAACACACAGTTGGAAGCTCTCCCCTGTAATCAAACTGATGAACTAGCTTGTAATATAGTAGATAATAGAACTCGATTCATAGGAAGCACTTCAATTGATGTAACACTAGACTCTATATTTTGGACACTCTATTTTGATGGCTTTAACTGCCTTGAAGGTGTAAGTGCTGGGAGCGTCCTCTTTGATCCACAAGGGAACCAACATCTCATGGCCAGCTGTTTGGAGTTCACGTGCACCAACAACACGACAGAGTATGTAGGATTAGTGTAGGGCCTGAAGAAAGCCATTGATAGGAAGGTGAAGAATCTTAAAGTCTTTGGTGACTCACAGATAATCGTGGACCAGGTAAGGAAGAGGATACACTACAATTCGCCACACCTGGTAAGGTACCAACATGAGGTATGGAGCTTAATTGATAGTTTTGATTCTTTCAATATCACATATATACCTTGAGGGAAAAACCAAGATGCCGATCTGATGGCTAGTATGGCTGCTAAAATTTTGCCTAATTTTAGATTGAAGAAGAATAAATGTTGTGTTGAATTGATTTTCAGACCATCCGTGCTTGATAACATCTCAAACTGGCAGGTGTTCGAAGATGATGAGAAAATCCTTGAGTTCTTGCACTGCGAGAAGACATTCAAGAATGTAGTCATTGATAAAAATGAGCACGACAAGCTTATGAACGAGAGGGAAGATGAGGAAAAGGATCATTTCAATACAATTCCCAAGTTAGTTGTCAATATGGAGCACTTGTATGACCTGCATAGTAAATTCAAGAAGCCAACTAATTGCAAAATGCGTAGCTCATCCATGAAGTACAAATCAGTTAACCTTGGAACCAAAGAAGGCCAAAAAACTGTTAATTTGGGCTTGGGGTGCTCTCCAAAATAAAAGGTTACATTTTCCAAGCTATTCAAAGAATACAAGTGTTAGAGTCGGTCTGGTCAGTGCTCCGTCGGAGATCAAAACTCTTTATGCATTTCATTTTTAGGTGTCCCGCTCCATTCACCCAGCTGCATTCCATTAGGGGCATGCCATAATCTACTAGAGAAGGTCATGGTAGTCATTCCCCCTCATGTCTGGCTCCTGCTGGCTCAGGGCTTTTATCAATAATCACCAAAGTCCATGACAGTCAAGGTCTGGTCCTTTAAAGGAAAAAAGTCATTTTCGATGTTGAGGTCTAGGGATTCATCAATTTTGTCTTTGAACATGTCCAGTGAAGCCATGCAGGCCAGAGTGAGGACACAGTTATGATTCAGAGAGCTTCATCATCATGTGGATAGACCTCGACTTTTCTTCAAAACTCTGTTTTGAAAAAAAGTCAAACAGTGTCATTCATGACAAAATTTTCAAAAAAGAGTCGTCAGTTGATTTATTCAGATGCAGTCATGGTTTTCGTGGCCGAATGTCCTGTCGTGCAATCCCTACAAAGAGTGCCGAAAATTTCATCATTTGAGCTAAAATTTCAAAGGGAAAGTGAAAATCAGTGTGTTTTAAAGTCAGTGAAAAAGTGTCAAAACACAACATTAGAAAAATGGGTTTTCAATGAAGAAAAAATTTAACCCATCACTTCCAAGGCTATATATACAAGTTTTCATCAAAATCAAGGCATTGTGCTAATCCAAGCCTTGGAGAAACGTTGCAAAGGGTGTGAGTGTGCATCATGAGTGTTTGAGGGAGTTGGAGGTAGTTTCAAGGACCGCAGTGCACATACTCAGGGGCGTGGCACACACAGAGGGCGCGACGCACACAGAGCCAGCCCACAGTTCAAATTTTCCACAGGCGCGGCACACTGGGTTTTGCGCACGGCACACACAGACCAAGGGCCAAAACAAGGCCAAATCACCTCCAAATTTTTGTGAAGCCCATCAAATTGAAAGGTAGTCTCTTTGACATCATTTGTTCATCAAGTTTTATAAATGATATGGTGGTTTATAGAGATGTTTGAATGCCACCAAATTCATAAAATCAACCACAAGAAATCACCAAAACCATGATGGTTAGGGTTGCTAGGGTGTGGTGTTAGTGCCAAGGTTTCATTTCACCCCTCATTTTCCCCTCACCTATGATTTTTCCTATCCTCCCTTTCTCATTTCTCCTAATATCCTTGCCCTAAATTACTACCAAACCCTCTCCCCTATCCCTCTACTCTTTGGTCAACCTAACACCCCAAACCCTACCTTGTTAAAACCCCAAACCCTACCCTATAAAAATACCCAAACCCCTCCCATATCCCTAAACTAATTTCTCCCTATAACCCCTATTCCATCACATTACTCCCATCCTAATACTCCCTGTTTCATTGTTCCCCTTGGTGACAGATATCACAAAGGCACCCAGCCTCACACCATCATCAAAGGGTAGCCTAGTTACAGTACACACATCAGTCATGACATCACAACATTCGTCAGAGTATGAGATGGAGACACAAAGTGACTCATTCTCAGAAGAGAAGGCTCCCAGGGGACATCACAAGAGTGGCAAACATGTTAGGGATGAGCCCACTACCCTCACTGAATTACAAGAATGCCCTCTTGCCATGTCATGTTTCCAGCACCTAGCATGTTTGAATTTTGTCAAAGGGTGGCAAATGTTAGAGTTCATCATGAGTTGGCCCGTCTATCTGTGCTTCATCTACATGAAGGTTAGTCTATCTTGGTCGGGGTCACTTTCAAATTGACACCCGAAACTATATCAGTGGCAATAGGTATACCAAATGTTGGAGAACACTGGCATAAGAAGAAGAGGGTGGATAGGCAACACTATGAGCCTTACATCAAGGCCAGAATCTTGAGTCAGCTCACAAGAGTCTTTCCCTTCAGATACTTGAAAGATGAGTATGCTCCACTCATGATATTGATCATGAAATACTTCAGCTGTGAGGGGAGGTTCTCTCGACTATATGCCTATCACATCCGGTTGCTCATGCACTTTACCAGGGTGAGGATGATGAACCTCCCATTTTTCATATGCATGAACATAGAGAGGATGAACACCTTCATGCTGCATAAGACCCCTTAGCAGTAGCTTAACAGTGTGTATCGCTTTGCTCTTATCCGAATTTTGGTAAATCATCAGTTGGGATTACATGGCATTGCTTGGGAGGACTTCATCTCCCGTGACTTCTTTAGCACATCATAGGTACTATCAGAGCCAGAACAGGATATGGGTGGTCCTTCTCATCAGTATGAGCACCATGAGACCACTACCATGCCAGTTTTTGTTACATATCAGAAAGGCAGTAAGCACTTGTTTGCAGCAGCAAAGCAAGTGTTATCTCCACCCAGGGTGGAAGGAGCCTCGCTTCCGGCATCAATGACACATGTACTAGACAAGGGAAAGAGGCCCGTGCATGATGAGGGGCCATCAGGTGAATAGGAGACCGATGTCATCCTCATTCAGGACGATGAGGCAGAGGCAGAGAATGCCCAACTTAGGATGACCATTCAGGAGCAGAACACGGAGATCCAAGACTTGTCACTCAATGTGGAGGGGGCCAGATGGATCATCAAGTATCTAGAGCAGAGGATTAAGTAGCTTGAGGACCAACAAGAAATCATGGAGTTGCAAAGCATCCGTGAGGATCGACAAGCTACCCAGCAAAGGAAGATTGAGCTCACTACCTTGGAGCAAGAGATCAACAATGACCGTGATTCATGGCTAGAGTGGATCAATATCCACCTGAAGAGACTGCTGGAGAAGGCCAACAAAGACAAAACCATACTGAGGAGGATGGCTTGTCATTATAGGGCACGGAACATGAGTGCAAAGGCCCGAATAAGGAGCTTGAAGGCCAAATTGAGCAGAGCAAAAAAAGAGGCAAAAGAGCAAGATCAGCTTCGAATCTTGGCTGAAGCTTCTGTGGCCCAGCATAGTGCCTCTTAGAGAACCTCCAACCCAAGTTTCAAGAAATTTGGGACAATTTTGGTCACTTGGAAATTTTTTGGCACAAACACAGGTTTTTTCTCCCTGTGCATCGTGCCACTGGCGCCGCGCGTAGGATTGGGAACTCCAAATGAGAAATGGTTTGCATTTTTGGATTCATCATGAAAAATCATGACTACTAGCACTTGGGCAAGAAATTTGCGCATGATTTGAGTCTCCATGAGGTCAAAAACACCCAAAAAATGGCCTCACTGCCCCAATTTTGACACATAGGAAGCAGTCTTGGGAGAATGAAGATTTGGAGGGGCAAATGAGCTCCAAATTCAAAAATTCCACTTGGGTTGGAAAGTATATAAGACAAGATTTCCAAAAATCACACTTGTGCACATTTTGGACTCCTACAAGTGCCTCAAAATTGGCCCAAAAGTGGCGCGGCGCATATAGGAAAAAAGGCCCAATTTGCCTCTGTTTCGCGAAATTTCAATTAGTGACTTTTCATAAGTGGGCCCTCTCATATACACTTCACTTTTTCGACACCAAAAGTGGTATTCAAAGTATTTTCACTCCAGATGGGCATCTATCCAAGTGGCAAAGGAAGGCAAAGGGTCACCCAAGCCATTTGTCATGTTTGTGGCGCTGCACCTATAGCTGATGTTTGGCTCTCCACCTTCATTTTGTAATGATTCGAGTAACTCCCAAACCCTTGGGCATTCTATCTATTCATGGCACATTCTATATATTGTATGCAAACTATTTTCAAAGGGTTGGTTGGCTTGTAACTTCTGGGAGACTGTGGAAAGAAACTTTCTTTCTTCATTGTATATTTTTTACAGAGGATTAATGAAAGGCAGCAGCTTTGTTTCATGAGATTCATGTGGTTGTGAGTGTAGAAAATGTGTCCCTTATGTTTCATATGTATCTTGTTATGTTTCATAGTTCATTTCATATTCATTTCCAGTGAAATTTTCTAAGTTGGATGAGATAGAATTCAATTTTATTGCTCTGCCTATGGGAAAATTTCATGTCCATTGTTCATTCTTCTGTTGAAAAGGATTCATGTTGTCCATTCCCTTTTCACCCTCTTAATCAATCTCTCCATTCCACACTATCTTAAACTAAATTGCTAGGCATTCTGCCTATCTTGCCTCACGAAGTAATCTGTGCCTTTGTATTAAGTTCTCTGTTCATTGAGGTCCATTAGTCCCATACCATCCCAGAAACACAGTCATTCATAAAAATCACTTCTTGTATCCATATTCACTTACTAGCCTAAGATAAATATTTTGTTGTAAGTCATCTCAGGCCATTTCGTTTATCTATTCACTAAGTGTGACTTGGAGAGAGCCCTCTCCTGTTCTAGTAGGGCTAGCTACCAGACTGAGCTTGGTTTGTGGTTACCCTGAATTTTGCCTTCCTTTAGCCTAAGGTGAATTTAGGTGCTAAAAACAGGGACGTCTTTGCATGGAAATATGGAGACCAAAAAACCTCTGATACTAGTGTTATGCAGCGTTTAATTCCTCTAGAAAAGGAGGCTAAGCCCTACCAACAAAAGCTTCGCAAGATGCATCCAAGCCTAGAACCATTGGTGAAGAAAGAATTGAACAAAATGCTGGATGCTAAAATCATTTTCCCGGTCAAACACACCTGTTGGGTAGCCAATCTCCTGCCAGTAAAGAAGGAAAACAGAGATATCAAGTTGTGTATCGATTTCAGAAACCTAAACAAAGCATCGCCAAAGGATAACTATCTTGTTCCCTCTATGGAACACATCCTTCAATTTGTTTCTGGGTCTGAAATGTTATCCCTATTAGATGGGTTTTCAGGATATAATCAAGTGTTGGTATCTAGTGGGGATCAGCTGAAGACAATCTTCAACACTAAATGGGGCACCTACACATATCGTAAAATGCCTTTTGGACTTATTAATGCGGGCACCACATTCTAGAGAGTTATGGACATAGCTTTCTGAGGGTTGTTTAACAAATCAGTAGTGGTTTACATGGATGACATCACTGTGTATTAATATCATAGGAGGGATCATATCTATCACCTAAGATAGATTTTCTAAAGATGTCGAAGGTATGGAGTATCATTGAATCCCAAGAAGAGTGTCTTTGCAGTCACAGAAGGGAAACTAGTGGGGCATATCCTCTCTAAAGAAGAGATTGTTATTGATCCTAAAAGCATAGAGACCATCATGAGAATATAACCCCCTATAGATAAAAAGGCCATGCAATCTTTCTTCGGGAAGATCAATTTCGTTAGAAAATTTGTCTCAGGTTTCACGGAAATAGTGCACCCCATGCAGCTGATGATGAAGAAAGATGTTGTGTATAAGTGGAGCGATGAAGCTAAGAAATCATTTTAGCGAATCAAGGAAGCCATCGCAGAAGCTTTTGCATTGGTCAGCCCCAATTTGAGCAAAGAATTCCTCCTATACACTTTTGCTTTTGATCTTTCATATGTCGCAATTCTCACTCAAAAAAATGATGATGGAAATGAAGTCCCTATTTCTTATATGAGTTCTAATATCCAACGAGTAGAACTGAACTACCCAGACGTGGAGAAACAAGGCTTTGTGGCCTTTAAGGCCATAAAACATTTATGCCCTTATTTATTAAAGGTCAGGACTAAATTAATTGTTCCCCATCCTACTGTGAGAGCCCTCTTCGTGCAGAAAGAAATGGGTGAACAGAGAGGGAATTGGATCACCGCACTTCAAGAATTCAACCTCAAGATTAAGCCAGCAAAGATAGTTGAAGGGTAGGGGTTGTGCAGGCTAGTAGAAGAAGCCTTGGCAGATAAATAAGGGGCATATAAAGAACCAGAAGTGCAGAGCATGCAAAACCAAAAATTAGAATGCAGGAAGTAGCCCCTATGGATTAATGAAGCGCTGATATATGAACGCGAAGCGCCAAAAGCCCTTTTGGATCCTGAGTCGTGGTATTATGATATACGCTTCTATCTCACACGAGGATCATGTCCTGAACACATGGATCCATCATAGAGGAGAGCGCTGAGATTGAAATCTAATCAATATCACTTGGCCAGTGACATATTATACAGAAAAAATTATGATGGAATCTGGCTGAGGTGTTTGGAAAAGGATGATGCCAACCATGTATTGAAAGAAATGCATGACAGCCCAGCAGGTGGTCACTATAGCAAAGGAACCACTGCTCACAAAATATTAAGGGCTGGATGTTATTGGCCCACATTATTTAGAGACTCACATGCCTATGCCGCAAATGAAAAGTGTGTCAAACTACTGCAGGACGAGAAACAAAGCCAGTTGTTCCCCTCAAGCTCGTTATGATTTATCACCCATTCCAGTAGTGGGGCTTAGATATCGTAGGCAAGATCACTCCAAAATCGTCACAGCAGCATAAGTATATACTTACAGCGGTCGACTACTTCACCAGATGGACCGAAGCCATCCTGGTTCAGAAGGTAAATGAAAACGAGGTAATATCATTTATCGAGAAATTCATTATTAATAGGTATGACATCCCTGATGCTCTCATATTTGATAATGCTTCTTACTTTTCATCACTAAAATTGCTTGAATTTGGTATTGTTAAATCAATTCACATCAAGTATGCCTCAAACTATTACCCCCAGGGAAATGGAGTTGCAGAATCTTCAAATAAGAAACTCATATTCATAATACGTAAATCTATCACTGACAATGAGAGGAACTGGCACAATGCTCTAACTAATTCCCTTTGGTCCGATAAGGTCACCCCTAAAGTGGCCTTAGGAAACTACCCATACTTCCTTGTCTATGGACAAGAATCCATCTTGCATCCAAACGTTAACCTTCCCTCTTTACAGCTCTCCCAAGCTTCACGAGGAACCCCTTCAGCCTTGCTTCAAGTGAGGATCAACCAATTGATGAGGTTGAAGGAACTGAGAGATAAAGCAAGAAGTAAATTCAGAAATCACCAAATGGTTGTGAAGAGATGGTTTGATCATCATCTAGTAGGAGATAAAGATTTCCAAGTAGGGGAGCTACTCATGAAATGGGACAAGATGAGTGAGGCAAAAGGTAAACACACAAAATTCCAACACTTATGGCTGGGTCCATTCCAAGTTGTGGAAAAAAATGGTCAGGGAACTTACAAATTGAAAAATTTACAGGTAGAAACCGAAAAACTCCCTGTTAATGGCCAACATCTCAAAAGATACTTCCAGTAGCCACCACATGGTGGTTACCTCCTTAGTAGGTTAGGATTTATTTTATTTTGTTGTTAGTTTAGTCACATTTCCACCTTTTCCTTTCTTGTTCTTCTGCAAAGTTCATTTTCCTTCTATTTTGAATTATATTCCTTTTCAACCAACTGATTTCAGTCCTCCTGTCTCGTTTTACCTTTCAAATTTTCCCTCATTCACAACCTTCAGCCTTTCCCCTCCTCATAAACCTGCTAGTAAGTTTGCTGATCCTAAATCCGTCATTGCCTTGAAAATCAAACAAATTTTTGATGAGCCCATGAGAACTTGTAAATCAATGCTGGAATTCAAACTGAAGCCATTCATTGGCATCTGTTGGGAACTAGGTGACATCTGTTGATAACTTGGATATCTAGAGCATGTGGGGGAATCTTTATAAAAAAAAATGTGTAACTATAGCTAGACTGGCATGGAGGAACACTGCATTTTAAATAAATCCCACTCAGACCTAGCCTATACTTGCCTGTAAGGTTTACAGTCATTCTCCATTGGTCCCATCCACCACACTAAATTTTCCAATACCTGTTATCTACAAGTAAGCCTCCTTTCATGGGTTAAGCTCACTATCATATACCTTGTGGCAAATCTAATTGTGCTCTAGTCCTTGTGCCTAAAACAAGAAGGACTTTTTTAAAAGAAAATGAGATGTCAAGTCCTTGTGCCAATCTGGAAGGAAAGGTTGTTTGGGAAGCTGGTTAGAGTAGGGACTATTGCTGGGCTTAGAGTACCGGTTGATACAGCAACCCAACCTTGCTTAAGCGGTTTAAAAACATGGCATGATCCATGACTGCACCCCATTCAATCAATGGAAATATAGCATTGAAATCATCATATAAAGTGTAGATAAACATATCTACATCAAGTTTGATGAGCAATAAAGAGTTTAGGTACACACCTAAACAGGTATTGACGGACCAGTGATGGCCTCGAAAGTATTTTTGAAAGTAGGAAACAGGTAAAGGAAGGTCAATAAATTCCATAAAATCACCATTGGAGAATGCATGTCAAAACCCTATCAGTAAGTAGAAGCTATTTTTCTTTATCCCACCTAAAGAAATTAATTTTGAAGTGGAACCCATGCCTTTTCATTTGTACAGTTTGCATTTCAAGTTTATCTTAACACCCTAATGTTTTATTGATTTGAGGTTTATTTGGAAACAGAGATAATTGGTTCGCCATTTTTTGTGGCCACAACCACCACCCTATCAAAACTTGCCTTGGCAACAATTTTGGATGGGTCCCCTAGAAGTTAATCTTGCGTCTCTCTAAATGATCTATTTTACCCAAGGGATTTAGATCTCTAGAGAGTCAAATCTTCCATTCACAAATGGTTGAAGCCCCCTTAATAAATCCCTCGCATATAACCTTGTTTAAGCCCTTCATTCATGCGCTCATCGGGATCTATTTAACTCACAAAACCTTCCATTCCATCATTATTCCCGTCATAGCTCTTTATAGCAGAAATGCTCAAAAACATGTGTAAATCTCCTTTTCCGCCTATCGCAATTAACACTAAGACTTAGTGTTCACCGTTACCTTCCGAACCTGACAGCAGTATTAACCCAAATTCATATATTTCGGGTCCGGAAGCTATATCACATATCGCAATCGCGAGGTCCTGGGGTTTATATATATATGGCATGCCACTATCCTCCGGACCCAACGACATTATTAACCATATTCTATATATATAGGGTCCGGAGCTATATCGCATATCGCTATCGGCCAAGCCAAACTCTTATATATATAAAGACACACCATAGTTATTGGACCCGATGGTTTTATTAAACACAATATATATATGTTTCGGGTCCGGGACCCATCGCTTATCACTATTAGTGAGGTCTGGGGTCTACATATATGGTGGACCGTAATCACCCGGATTGGCCAATGATTATAGAGCCGGGCATATAAATTTTCAAGTCTAGCCCAATGGCCAAACTCGTGTTTTCCCATGTTTTCCCATGTTCTTTGATAATGTGCTGGAGTTGGGGTTTTTCAAAGGAGTCATATGCGGTGGACCCGGAAGGATTATGAGCCACGACATATATGTATGTGGGGTATGGCCAATCGAAAGGCGAAATCAGCATAGATTTGAGCCCAAACACATGGCACGATGTGATGTGATATGGCGGACCCAATAGATTATAGGCTCCTATACATAAATTTTGAAGTCCAACTGTACGGCCCGACTGCGGGTTTTCACGTATATCCCTGTGTATTTGATAAAACATTGTGGTCATGATTTTTAATGGAAAAACTCATATCGTGGACCCGATAGGCATAGATTCCCATCTATAATGTTTCAAGTCTGGATGTATGGCCTGGCCATGGGGGATTTCTGTGTTTTCCTGTGTCAAGGCCCTCCACCGTTGATCTATCCTCATGGATCCAACAGTCCACACAGATTTCAAGTGAATGAGTTGCTCGAGGAATACCCGCCCGAAAAGCAGTATCCTCTTTCCTCATAGTTGCTACGTGTCACTTGAAGAGTGGAATCAGAATTCTTCCCCGCAATACTGGTTACCACTCAGATCCCTTCTGTAATACCACTTGGGGTACGGAAAACCACATCCACCCTATGTCGTTGATCTTTTGCCTCTCGATAGGTTTACTCTTAAACGCTAGTCTTTCTACCCTTCACTGAAGCAATGTGCCGCCTTTTGATGTTATAAATGATTAATGAAGGCAAGATCTGTGTTTATAAAGCATTTTTGTCATATTTCCATAATCATAACTGATATGAATTATTTCTGCAAGGAAATTCGAACAAACTCGGTAACGAATAAAGGTGAGTTATATCAAGATGACACCTCTGCACCACCATTGTCGATACTGCAAAACACACTCTTCGAAAGGGAAGACAGATCACCATAGCACATAATGGAGGCACTCCTTCAGTTAAGTGGAAGCACTCATGACAACACTGATCCATCAAGATGTCATCACTGCCATATACATCACAAAGCATGCCAGATGTGGATGATGAGCGCAGCATCTTCGGTTTCCTTTAGGAAATGACAGAGAATGATAGCCACTCCACATAGGTGCCAAGAAATGATATGCAGCCCTTCTTTGTTCCAAAGGCATCCATTCATTCCCTCAGGAATTAGAACGCTCCACCAAAGGTGACCTCGGCGTGTCAATAATTTCACCGACCGTTCTCATCTGTATATGCTGATATCTGTAATGAAAAGAGAGGAAATGAAAGGTCATGGAAGACGAAGGGTCATTCATGGCTGCATAAGTATTACCTTCGGATAGGAGAGAAGGGCTTTTTTTTGGAGGAAACAACTTTGATTTATGGTGAATAAAGAGAATTGTTTGGTTTAAGAAGGAGCCTATTATTTTAAATTTGTTTCCCTTTTCCCTGATATGTTTGGAATCAGTGTGTTGTTGCTGCTATAAGGACAAATGTGATTTTCTTTGTGCACATCGATAACTAGTTGTTCATGGGTATTCCTGGTTATTTGAATTTAATTCAACAGAATTGATAATTCATGAAAGGTTGTTGATTCCAAACTTTACTAAACATCAATTGCAAGTGTTATTTGTATGGAAAGGAATGTATATTCATGTATAAGTAATTTCATTGCGATTAGGATTCAATACAGCCTCGTTCTTATGTGGACTAGTAATTGATTCATTGGGACTTGGGATTTATATATGATGTTTAACCTCCTTTTGTTTCGCTCCTGCGGGATAGATTAGGATAATTAGGACTAGATTAGAGTAGTGAGAGGTAGTGTAGATAGGATTTAATACGTAGTGGTTAGCTATTTTATTTTGTTGATTTGATTGAAGTCTTCTTCCCAGAAGCCATCTTTCAATGCATTTAACAGTTTATGAGGTCCCTTAAAACCCGTTGGAACTAGCCATTCCAAACGAAAGCAGGCATAATTGGGGTCTGTGATCGGGTTAGTTCCCCTTGTTGGTATAGTGAAAATTCGCCATGTCAACAAATTAGCGCTAGAAGGAG
>APFE031619329.1:34710-83372 GCA_000404065.3 Pinus taeda | reverse complement strand
ACTACATGCACTTAATAAATGGTGACCCTACCTAATGGGAAGACACTTCAAGGTAAAAACGGATCATGATAGCCTTAAATACTTTTTAGAACAAATATTATCCTCTGAAGAGCAACAAAGGTGGGTCACAAAGATCTTGGGTTATGACTTTGAAATCATCTACAAAAAAGGGAAGCAAAATGTGGTGGCAGATGCACTCTCAAGAAAGGATGAGAATGTGGAAGCATTGTTGTGCACCATTTCTATTATCCAGCTAGATTGGATAAATGAAGCAAGGTAGGAATGGAAGAATGATGAAGAAGTGTGGCAACTTATTCGAAAGTTACAACAAGATTCCAGTACATCTAATACATTTAGCTGGCAAAATGATTCATTATAGTACAAAGATCACTTATACCTCTGTAATAATTCCCAACTCAAACAAAAGATTCTTATGGAATTGCACACTTCTCCCTTAGGAGGCACTCAGGATTTTTAAAAACTTACCACAACGTTAAGAAGGAATTTTTTTGGGATGGCCTTAAATCAGATATTCAAAAGTTTGTGGAGGAATGTTTGGTTTGCCAACAAAATAAGGTTGAAACAATTAAGACCTCGGGTCTATTACAACCTTTATCCATTCCAAGCCAACATTGGGAGGAGGTTTCAATGGATTTTATCACAAGTTTACCCAAGTATGAAGGAAAGAATGTCATCATGGTGGTAGTTGACAGACTTACCAAGTATGCACACTTTTGTGCATTACCACATCCATTTAAAGCCAGTACAGTTTCTACTGCATTTATGGAAACAGTTCAAAAGCTACATGGAAACCCAAAGATTATTGTAAGTGACAGAGATCCCATTTTCAATAGAAATTTTTGGACAGAATTATTTTCTTGTCTTGGTACTCAGTTAGCTCATAGCTCATCTTATCATCCTCAATTTGATGGGAAAACTAAGATAGTAAAAAAATGTTTGGAAGGATATCTTCATTGTTGTGTATCTGATAAACAGACACAATGGGTCAAATGGTTGCCTCTGGCTGAATGGTGGTATAACACTTCCTTCCATACAACAACATAAATGACCCCATTTATGGCACTTTATGGATATCAGCCAACATCCATCACATCATATTTAAGAGAAAATTCGAAGGTTCAAGCAGTGGAACATCACATCGAGCATCAACAACAAGTCCTCCAACTCTTAAAGGATAACCTCATGTTGGCGCATAATAGAATGAAACAACAGGCAGATTAACATCTCAGTGAAAGAGGTTTTGATGTAGGTGATTGGGTATTCCTATGGCTACAACCATATAAACAAATGTCCCTCAAGCAAGCTAAGAAGGATAATCAATTATCACCAAAGTATTATGGTCCTTACAAGGTGTTGCAAAAGATTGGTACTATGGCATACAAATTGGAGCTTCCTGCAGCTTCTCGAGTGCACCCAATTTTCCATGTTTCATGTTTAGAGAAGGTTATAAGCGACAAGCTCCTAGTTCAAACAATATTCCCAGAACTTGACAAGGAGGGAAAAATTTTATTGGAACTGGAAGCGGTCACAGAAACAAGAACTCGATAGCTACGAAATTAATCAATTTCGGAGTATCTCATCAAGTGGAAGAACATATCCATTGAAGATTCCACATGGGAGGATAAGAATTTTATATAGAAGCATCTAGAACTACTCAAGCATTGAGGACAACACCTTTTTGAAGGAGAGGGGCATGTAGGTCCCTATAATACTAGTGATTACCCCATTACTATTGTAGTTGTATCCCTTATTAATATTGTTGTGCCCCTATTGTACCCATATTGTTATTACTGTGCCCCTAGAATCCCCTATTGTTAATTTTGTCCCTTTATATTATTATTGTTAGGTCAGTGGGTATATTGTGACTCCTTAGACTCCATATATAGAAAGGAGGTTTTCATTGATATCAAAAGAATCATTCAAGTGTTAATTCAAAGGAGGTTTCCCCCTCGAAGAGGCTAAATTCTAAGGCATTGATCTATCTTTTCTATCTTTTTGTGAGCTGGTTTCATAACAAATACACACAAGTCATCGATATAGTGGTAGTTGATATACCTGAGGCTTATGGAATGCTGCTTAGTAGGGATTGGTCAACAAAACAGAATGGATATTTCTCGACTGATTGGTCCCATATCTTGCTACCTCAAAATGGGAATGGTGATATGATGAGAGTTGATCGTGAAAGATACATGAAGTATGTAGTGATGGAGCTAAATGGTCCCAACGAACCTGTAATGTTTACCAACTCTATCATTGGGAATTATAGTTTCAATGTTTGTGCCATAGAAACCTGTTTTGGAGAATTCCATGTAGAAAGAACTGAAGAAACTGCAATAAACACACAGTTGGAAGCTCTCCCCTGTAATCCAACTGATGAAACACCTTGTAATATAGTAGATAATAGAACTAGATTTGTATGAAGCAATTCAATTGATGTAACACTAGACTCTATATTTTGGACACTCTATTTTGATGGCTCTAATTTCCATGAAGGTGCAGGTGTTGGGAGCGTCCTCGTTGATCCATAAGGGAACCAACATTTGATGGCCAGCCATTTGGAGTTCACGTGCACCAACAACACGACAGAGTATGAAGGCTTGTTGTAGGGCTTGAAGAAAGCCATTGATATGAAGGTGAAAATTCTTAAAGTCTTTGGTGACTCGTAGATAATCGTGGACCAAGTAAGGAAGAAGATACACTACAATTCGACACACCTGGTAAGGTACCAGCATGAGGTATGGAGCTTAATTGATAGTTTTGATTCTTTCAATGTCACATACATACCTTGAGGGAAAAACCAAAATGCTGATCTGATCGCTAGTATGGCTGCTAAAATTTTGCCTGATTTTAGATTGAAGAAGAATAAATGTTATGTTGAATTGATTTTCAGACCATCCATGCCTGATAACATCTCAAACTGGTAGGTGTTCAAAGATGACGAGAAAATCCTTGAGTTCTTTCACTACGAGAAGACATTCAAGAATGTAGTCATTGATGAAAATGAGCAGGACAAGATTATGAATGAGAGGGAAGATGAGGAAAACGATCAGTTCAATACAATTCCCAAGTCAGTTGTCAATATGCATCACTTGTATGACTTGCATAGTAAGTTCAAGAAGCCAACTAATCGCAAAACGCATAGCTCATCCATGAAGTACGAAACGGTCAACCTTGGGACCAAAGAAGACCCAAAAACTGTTAATAGGGTGCTCTCCACAAGAAAAGGTTGCATTTGTCAAGCTATTCAAAGAATACAAGGACGTCTTTGCATGGACATATGGAGACATAAAAACCTTTGATACTAGCGTTATGCAGCATGTAATTGGCTAAGCCCTACCAACAAAAACTTTGCAAGATGCATCCAAGCCTAAAACCATTGTTGAAGAAAGAATTGAACAAAATGTTGGATTCTAAAATCATTTTCTCGGTTAGACACACCCGCTGGGTAGCCAATCTCATGCTAGTAAGGAAGAAAAATAGATATATCATTTTGTGTATCGATTTAAAAAACCTAAACAAAGAATCGCAAATGGATAACTATCATGTCCCCTATATGTAACACATCCTTCAGTGTGTTTCTGGGTCTGAAATGTTATCCCTATTAGATGGGTATCAACACTAAATGGGACACCTATGCATATCATCAAATGCGTTTTGGACTTATTAACGTAGGGTCCACATTCCAGAGAGCTATGGACATAGCTTTTTGAGGGTTGATTAACAGATCATTAGTGGTTTACATGCATGACATCACAGTGTATTCATATGATAGGAGGGATCATATCTATCACTTGAGACATATTTTCGAAAGATGCCGAAGGTATGGAATATCATTGAATCCCAGGAAGAGGGTCTTCGCAATCACAGAAGGGAAACTATTGGGTCATATCCTCTCTAAAGAAGGGATTGTTATTGATCCTGAAAGAATAGAGACCATCATGAGAATACAACCCCCTGCAAATAAAAAGGCCATGCAATATTTCTTTGGGAAGGTCAATTTCGTTAGAAAAATTGTCTTAGGTTTCGTGGAAATAGTGCGCCCCATGCAGTTAATGATGAAGAAAGACATTGTTTATAAATGGAGCGATGAAACTAAGAAATCATTTCAGCGAATCAAGGAAGCCATCGCAGAAGCTCCTACATTGGTCAGCCCCAATTTCAGCAAAGAATTCCCCCGGTACACTTTTGCTTCTGATATTTAATATGTCACAATTCTCACATAAAAAAATGATGATGGCAATGAAGTCCCTATTTCTTATATGAGCTCTAATCTCCAAGGAGCAGAACTAAACTACCCAGACGTGGAGAAACAAGTCTTTGCAGTCTTTAAGGCCATAAAATATTTCCGCTCTTATTTATTAAAGGCCAAGAATAAAGTAGTCGTTCCCCATCCTGTTGTGAGAGTCCTCTTCATGCAGAAATAAATGGGTGAAGGAGAGGGAATTGGATTGCCGCACTTTAATAATTTGACCTCGAGATTAAGCCAGCAAAGATAGTCCGAGGGTAGGGGTTGTGCAAGTTAGCAGTAAAAGCCTTGGCGGATAGAGAAGGGGCATCTGAAGAACCAGAAGTGCAGAGCATGCAAAACAAACAAGTAGAATGTAGGGAGGAGCCCCTATGGATTAATGAAGCGCTAATATATGAATGTGAAGCACTAGAAGCCCTTTTGGATCCTGAGTCGTGGTATTACAACATACGCTTCTATCTCACACGGGGATCATGTCTTGAACACATGGATGCATCACAAAGGAGAGCGCTCAGATTGAAATCTAGTCAGTATCAGTGGATTGTATTTGTTACAAGTACTATCATCGACCATTCATTGAACTAGTCCACTATTCATTAAACCAATTTCAAATGAGTTAGTAAAATTGTGGGTCATGTGAAACGCCTAGTATGGATGGTTGAAAACAAAAAAATTTAATATATATAACATTAATTATGGTCAAACATAAAATTATGGGAAAAAATGATGAATGAGAGTTTTCACTTACCAAATATTTGTAAGGCAATTATTTCTCTCCCTAGATATAAATAATCTCAGTTGAGACAAGGAATCCAAGAGGGTAAGAGGGAAGCAAACATGAGGCAGCCTTGGAGACTTGGTACTTGGCTGAAGGAGGTACAATCTAGAGGAGTTGAAGTTGCAATCTTTGAAACCTAAAATAAGATGTTGTTGAAGGTACAACAAGATGCTACCAGTTAGGGTAGCCTTGAGTTGGTTAGTGGCTAGTGGAAACCCCAAGACAAACTTATGAGTTTGTGAGTTCTTGGGTTGGACTTGCGCGGGCTTGATGCCTTTGACCAAACCTTGTTAGGTCATTTTCAAGTAACTATTCTAGGAATAAATTGGTTCAAGGTGGGAATCAAACATAAATGTCATTCTCGATGGTTGGGTGGAGCACTCCCTTTCCTTGTAATTTTATGCATGGACCAGATTGAGGAAAAGATAAATATTTCAATTTGTTTTTTATTACTAGTTTATATTTAATGATTAGATGTTCTCGTCTATTGGTAAATTTGTTTCAAAAAAAGAGAAACTGTGATAAATATCTACCAAATATAATGGTTATTTGAATTGATTTCAAAGAAAAGCCTTGAACTTGTGTTAGTTATCAATCTCAATTGGCTAACCAATAGGCTGGGGAAATGATCTTGAGTTCAGGAAAGAGCGGTTGAAGAATTGGGGCAGGTATTTGGGTTAGGTCCTGCCCATAGATTCCAGATCAGTAAGAAAAACAATAAGGGGTAGAAACAAAAGATACCAATTTGTTATGAAAATTGAACGCTGAAATTTGAATTTGATATAATGAAATATGTAAATAAATGGACCATATAACGCTAAACTGCTATAGAAGAGATTATACTCCAATTTAACAACAAAGAAACAAGTATTATGTGCACAAATGGTTATAGTAATGACAATTTTGTATAGCTTATGTGATTGAACATTAAGCCAGGAAACATCTAGAGAATGTAAGGTGACATTCAAAGTAGAACTATATATAATATATATTAATATATATTATACTATAGATATATAATAAATAATATATTAGATATATAGATATTGGTAAGGAAGTGAGAAAGTGTATCGAAACCCTACAATCATGTAATGAAACAGTCTACCAAACAAATGTATAACATAATTATAAAAGTTCGCAAAGGAGTGTGGCCACAATATAAGAAAGAACCATAGACAATATATCAAAAGAAAATTTGTATTAAGGCCATGAAGTGCATAACGCACTAGTGTATCAGATAGTTTTTCCACACATTTATTTAAAATAATAATAGTAGTTACAGATGGAACAAATACAATCCACTCTTGGTTGTGGGCCACAATAAAATCTAAGAACCTTATGAGTTTTTATAATAATAAAAACAACAGAATAGGGTCAAGTGGTTGTGGCCATGGAACCAAAATAGTTCCTAAATATAACCCCAATTGGAAATTGTTCATAGAAATCATTCCAAAAGAAATTCTAGTTGAAAGACGAAATGCAGGCTTTGCAGACACCTAGAAATGAGCAAGCGTTTGAATAGTAGATTAAAGAAAAATTTGCAACATTGCAACTAAAGCCGACTCTTGGGAAGTAGGAAGGGAGCCTCACCTACAAGGCCGACAATTTAACCATGTCAATTAACTAAATTAAAAAAATTACATGCTTATGAAAATAATGGACTTTTACTTGAGAAATTTTACATGGAATGGACCTTTCCCACAATCTTGTGTAGCACATGAGTATGAATGAAGAAGTTAACGCAAAATTAGAGAAGAACAATCCCTTTAGTAATTACTCAAAATTGTCAAAATTAAAATCTTATAACCAATAAATCACCCTAGTTAAGGCTAGAATGCTTGTACCTAAAGAGTTGAACAACCCATGAGAAACCTCAAAAATTATAGCAATAGAAGAAAACGTGGACTACATTGACTTGAAGGAATACTGTCAAGTAACGAATTTGAACTGGATGAGGTTAATCACTGAAATGAAACAAAAACAACCATGTGCATAGTTTAGCTATGGTTTACAAATAATGTAATTTGACAACTATAAATGTAACAATCTTGAGTTAAAGTTTCATGTAATAAAGGAAAAATAAGACCAAGGTCACGGGATGCATATTCTGAGTTGAATGTTAGGAAAACATCCTAGTGGGAATCAATTTTGGTTTATTTATGGCTAAGGAAATTGGAAAAGGTAAAGAGGCAGTAATTAGAATTTAATTATAATAAATAAAGGAAAATAGAAGAAAAATAAGGTGAAGAGACACAAATTTGCATGCTAAGGAAATTAGAAGGAAAATGAAGGAGAATGGAAAAATAGGGAGACGTCAATGATAAAAAGGCATCAAAGAGTCAACTCATAGATTTTGGTCATTACAATTTTTATTTATTTTTTTATTTTTATTTTTATTTTTGTTTTCAGTTTGACTCTCCTTTCATTCTCTTTCTCATACACTCTTTCACATTTAGAGTATTCTTGGAGTATTTTTGCATTCACTTGGATTTGGAAAAAGGAAAGAAAAGTACAGAAAAGGAAAGCAATGGAGATCAAGGAGAATCTTGGATCAACAACTTTAACAAGAGGATTTTGCAGATAATAGATTGTATGTGTGTTTTCCTAGCTAAGGTGTGAATGTATGGTACATGTATTTGTTTATTTGGCTCATTTGTTGTCAATGGCATGGGTTTTTCCTAGTTTGCAGTGGTTTCATCCTTGCCTTGTCATTTCTTGGATAGTCATGGTGTAATGGGATCCATTCTGAGTTAAGCTTTGGATTACAAGAAGGTTTTGAAAGCAATGAGGTGGTCTCAAGAAAATTCCCAAGGGTTGGGGGTGGAGATGGTTTTCTATAGGAAGCCCTCAATAGGTGGATGGAGACAAGAAAATTCCTCAAGGTATGGTGAATAAATTTTGAGGCATCCAAGCTTGGTTTAATTTTGTGATCTGAGGGCCGGTTTAGGTGAGATCATGGTATCTTGAGTGTGTAGGTGGTTTAACTTCTAGATTCCCTAGTTGTTATGTCTTGGTTTATCTAATGAGATCCAAATTCATGCTTGGAATATGGTATATGGGTGATTGGTTGAAAGAAATATTTGGTTCAACCCAATTTATGGTCAAGTGGTACGTGGAATTCATTGACTTGGTTGGCTTTTTCATAAGTTAATAAGAGATATTTTCATACTATAATATATGACCACTTGTACTTGATATTATGTTAATTCAATGGTTTATTTTCATGGTTAATATTGTGGTTATATGTTGGTTATAAGCATGGTTCTATAATGTGGTCTAATTATGGCTCTTGTTCATAATTTGATAAGTATTTGAATGGTTTATGAATGCGTGGGCTAACATGTGTTATTGTAGCTATTTTTGAAGGCATTAGACCTTCTTAGTGGTTTCGAGATGAAGTTCAGAGATATAAGGTCAGATATGCATTCCTGAACTGTAACTCATATGCTTAACATATGTTTGGCGGAATGTCTAATGTGTACCAGGAATTATATGTAAAGCTTGCATATTTGGCATTTTTATCACCTTAGTGATGATTCTAGAAAGGTACAAGAAATTATGGGCAGTTTTCTAGAGACTAGCCTGGAAAATTGGCTCAGATCTCGAAACTCCTAGCACATAATTGGGGAATTTTTGTCATAACCGCATGGAAGAAGGCTTATGAGAGTCATTATAGCTTCATAATCACATGCAAGGTGCTTCAAGAGTGAAATTTTGGAGTTAGGTCAGTGAAAAAGGGTTCCAACTTAGGGATTGTCCACCAAGGGTGGTTTGCATCCTCTTGAGTGGTTTCTGGTCTCTAAGGGATGTCAGTTTGTGGTTAGATTGTAGATCCCACTTCTATAACTAAAACTTGGACATCTGGTCATGTCATAGTAGAACTCAGCCTCACATCTACCCTAAGAGCTGGTAAAAGTGTCTAAATGTGGGGTGAGGGTGTTATATATTCATATCAGAGCTTTCGAGTTCAAACACTTGGACTTGATGGACTAAAGGAGATTCGTATGCATGCATGTCAGTCGTATGCAATAGTTGCAATTATGGTTGTTATGTATATAATCGGTGTTACAATTGAATTATCATGCATGAAGTTCATAGGTTGATATGTTGGTGCCATTATATATATATATATAGTGCTAATATGAATTGATTTGTGTAGATGAGATAGCCTCCCCTGAACTTCACTAAGGTATGATTCTGATTATGTCTATATTTGGTTCATCTAACATGACATGTTTGTAGGAAGAATAAGATAAAAAATGATGCACTGGATGGTGGATTAGAGTTCATGTGAATCTCCTTAGAGATCAATTAAGAAGCAACGAGATGAGTATTCTCCTAATTTAGGAAACGAATTAAGAAGTTTGAAAGTAGAGATCAGAAGTTACAAGGAAGACAATAATAGGATAATTGAGTCATGAGAAAGACTTTACAGAGCTCAGAAAAAGTAATCAGTGTTTAATGCAATGGTCCTTCAAAGCCTATCATATTTGCATAGATAGGTACAACCACAGATTAGTCATGGATAGGAGGAAAGGACTAATGGGGCATATGGTAGCAGCTTTTGATCAGGATATAGATTGGATAAGGATGATACCGTTAGAGGTGGAAGATGGTTGTATACACCTTATAGGAGAGATAATTCTTATGAGTTCTATTCTAGTTATGGTCAGAGAGACATCATTATCATCACCGCCAATGTTCTAATAGGAGGAGTGAGAAGTAGTGCCTTTCAGATGAGTTGAACAAAACCAAGCATTCTATATTTGATGGAGAGCTTAAGAAACCAAAATATGGAGAAGCATGGTTGCTTTGGATGGAGAAGTTCCTTTCATTGAATTATTATACAGATAATATGAAATCCATGATAGTTATTTTCAGTCTCAAAGGAAAAGAAAATATTTGGTGGGACGACGTGAAGCATGTCAAAAGCATCAAGGTAGAAGAGTTGAGATTTTGTGAGTTTAAAAGACCTTATGGGAAGAAGTAATTGTCTAAACTATACTATGACGGAAAGGTTAAGGATTTCTATGAGCTTAAGATGGGCTCTATGATAGATGAAGAGTACATGACTAAGTTTCTAGAGATGTTGAGGTATGTGCCTTACCTCAAGGATGAGAAGAAGAAGTTCCAAAGGTTGATCAATGGACTACCACTAGAATTTAAGGATCAGATTGAGTATGATGAGCCTCAGTCATTGGAGGAATTCATAGGGAAATTGACACATATTTATGAGCAGTTGAAGTGTGAGTTTGAGCCTACCTGATATTGGAAAGGAAATGAGAAGGTTAAAGTAAAATGGACTCAGAAGCAGGGAAGGCCTTAGGATGCAGGTGAGAAGGAAAATGTGTCTCCTTACAAGAATATTAATGCGGCTGAGAAAAGACATGGATCTCATATTAGAGAGAAATAGAATAAAGGCAGTGGCAAAGAACCATTTCAGTGTTGTATTTGTGGCAAAGATCATCACAAAAAGTATTATCCATTGTACAAGGGTGGAAGACCTCATATATGTAGTGCCTAGGAGGCACAAAAAGTTATGGACGTTGGTCAAAGCATTCCTCGAATCTATGCAACACTTGGTAACAGGAAGGCAGATCATCAGGCATCCATTACTGAGATAGAATGTAAGCTTTGTGATTGATTTGTTTCCATTTTGATTGATCCTGGATCTAAGTATAGTTATGTTAGTCCTCACCTAGTAGATGGGTGTTGTTTGAGTAAGGAGGTGCATACAAAGTCTTGGTTGGTGCATTTTTCTACAAGAAAAGAGTTCATCATTGGTTGAGAGCTTGTGCATTTGAGTTCAATGGTATGCCTACATCAACACATATAAATGTGATTCCTTTGGGATCATACAATATGATTTTGGGCATGGATTGGTTTTTTACTCACAAGACCAACGTAGACTGCTATGAGAAGGTCATTGAGTGCCTAGATGATGATGAAGAGAAGAGAATCTTGTAGGGAAAGAAGAATCCTAAATCAGTGAGGATGGTCACAACCATGCAAGCTAAGTGCAATTGCAGTAAAGGGTGTGTATTTTTTGCAATGCATGCTTCTAGTGACAAAGGGAAATGTGTTGATGATGATGAAGTATTGAAGAGGTATCCTATTTTACAATAGTTTCAGGATGTTTTTCCAGCAAAGATATCAACTTGTCCTGACGATGAACCACACTGGTTGGTTCAAAACGCATCGACAAATGATCAATTATGTGATTTCACCAAAAAGTTTCTAAACAAAAGATATCATAGTTAGTTCCTCATAGGGATGTGGATTTCTCTATTGAGTTTTTACCAAGAGCAACACCAACATCAAAGGAAACTTACATGATGAGTACTCCAAAGTTGGTAGAATTGAATCTGTAGCTTTAAAATATGCTTGATAAAGGATACATAAAGCCCACTATGTCACCTTCGGGTGCACCATTATTGTTTGTAAAGAAGAAATATGGTACTCTCATGTTGTGTATTGATTACAAATAGTTGAACAAGGTGACGATCAAGAACTCGTATACGTTGTCGTAGATTCATGAATTGTTTGATTAGCTAAAGGGAGCAACAATTTTTTCCAATATTGACTTGAGATCAATATATCATCAGGTGTGCATCAAAGAAGAAGATATATACGAGAACGCATTCCATACTAGGTACAAGAATTATCAATTTTTGGTGGTTCCATTTGGTCTTACTAACGCTCCATCCACTTTCATGTTTTTGATGAACAATGTCTTGTGTGCTTATCTGTACAAGTGATAGTTTTCATTGATGATATATTTATATATTCCAAGAATGAGGAAGAGAATGCAGAGCACCTCGTATTAGTATTGATATTGTTGAGAGAGAATCAGCTGTAGGCCAAGCTTAGTAAATGTAGTTTATTTCAGATTGGAGTTCATTAGTTGGAACATGTTGTTTCCAAACAAGGGATAATAGTGGATCCAAAAAATATTAGATTTATCATGGAGTGGCCAACTCCTAGGAATGTGTATGAAGTCAGATAATTCATGGGATTAGTAAGTTATTACAAGAGGTTCATCAAGAAATTCTCAGGAATTTCCTATCTTGGATTTCAGAGATCTGTGGTTTTTGCTTTTTGAGTCTTCCATCGGAGAATCCACAGTAAGAGAATTTTTACACCAACGTTTCGAACCCCAAATGGGATCCATCATCAGGGTTAAGAGAAAGATGATAAAAGAAGAGCAAGAATGAAGAGATAAATACTCATGAGCAAATGGATACTGAAGGAACAGCACAGGTCGGCAAGAAAGATTAATAATGAAACCTAAAATAAACTATTTTTTTTTTTTTTTTTTCATTAAATAATCTATAAATTGCATTAATAATTATAAAAATTATAAATATTATTAATGAAAAAAAAATAAAAATTAGTTTAATTTCAGGTTTCATTATTAATCTTTCTTGCCGACCTGTGCTGTTCCTTCAGTATCCATTTGCTCATGAGTATTTATCTCTTCATTCTTGCTCTTCTTTTATCATCTTTCTCTTAACCCTGATGATGGATCCCATTTGGGGTTCGAAATGTTGGTGTAAAAATTCTCTTACTGTGGATTCTCCGATGGAAGACTCAAAAATTTCCTATCTTATTACATCTTTGTAGAGAAAAGGAAAGATGTTTGAATGGACTGAGGAGTGTGCAACTAGTTTTGTGTAGTAGAATAATTTTCTTACAAATGCTCCAGTCTTGAAGATTACAGATCCTGATAAAGAGTTCTTGGTATATATAGATTCTTGCAAGAAAGGACATGGAGGAGTCCTAATGCAGGAAGTACAAGTGGTGTGCTATGAGTCAAGGAAGTTGAATGATCGTGAGCAGAGCTATGTGACTCATGATCTCAGGTTGGAAACTATCATTCATGCATTGAAGAAGTGGAGGCATTATCTTCTTGGGAGGAGATTTGTTTTGATGAGTGATCATAGTGGAGTGAGGTACTTGTTTGACCAACATAACCTGAATGCCAAGAAATATAGATGGTTGGAGACTCTCAATGAGTTTTACTTTAAGATCAGGTACATTAAGGGAAAGGAGGACAAGGTTGTAGATGCTCTCAGTCGAAGAGTGCAGGTGAATCATATTTCAGTTGTGAGCTCTTAAGGGACATACTTGCAGGAACGAATATTCCAGGAAGGGTACCATGGTGATAGGGTCAATATATGAAGCAGAGGTTGTAGCAGTAGGGTGAATGTGATAGGGATGAGGAGCATCACCTCATAGCAGATGGCTTAGTCAGATTCAGGAACATGACTTATGTGTCAGATAACAGTGAGATTAAGAAGCTTATCTTGAGGGACTATTCAAGTCACCTAGGATATGGGAAGACATTAACAACAGTTAATAAGTTCTACCATTAGCCGAACTTGAAGAAATGAGTGGTTGATTTTGTTGCAAGATGCTTGGAATGTGAATAGGTGAACGCTAAGTGTAAGAACCTAGTTGTTTTGTTATAGTTTATTTTGATTCCAAAATGGAAATGCGAGGTCATTTCTATGGACTTCATTACATGTTTTTTGAGGACATCAAGACAACATGATTCCATGATGGTTGTGGTTGATAGGTTGAGCAAGGTAGTTCACTTCATTGCAGTGAATTCTACAAATTCAACTAGTGAGGTAGCTCATATCTTCTTTAGGGAGATAATGAGGTTGCATGGAGTTCCTAAGAAGATCGTATGAGACAAAGATGTAAATCTCACTTCCAAGTTTTAGAAGGAGTTGTTTGTAGGCTTGGGGACAGAGTTGGATTTCAATACAACTTATCATCCAAATACATATTATCAAACAAAGAGTGTTAATAGGATTCTTGAGGACATTTTGAGGTTGTATGTCATACATCAGTTCGAGAAGTGGGAGGAGTATCTTCCATTGTTTGAATTCACATATAATAATGGGGATCAAGAGTCCTTGAGGATGAGTCCATTTAAGGCTCTTTATGGGTGGATTTTCATTACTCCGATCAGATGGAGGGATCCAATGAAGAGGGTATTGATTGGACTAAACATGTTAGTTGAGATAGAGCAAGAGATGTAGGTTATTAACAGGAATTTAAAGGAAACATAGGACATTCATAATAGTTATCTAGATCAACACAAAGCGTTCAAGGATTTTTAGTTTGGGGAGCATGTGTGCTTTCACATCAAGACCTAGAGGAGCTCCTTAAGGATTGGGTCATGTGCCAAGCTGGAAAATTAGTATTGCAGGCCTTTTGAGATCCTTGAGAGGATTGGACCAATGGCCTTCTGACTTTCACTTCCGCTAATAGTGAAAGTCCATTATTTTTTTCCATGTTTCATTACTTATCAAAGATGTGCAATATTTTGATCATGTTATTGATTGGTCTTTATTGAAGGTGGAACCAGAGGGAGAGTTCAAGCTAGAACCTCGGTGCATATTGCAGTGGAAACAACTCATGCTCTGAAACTAAGAAATAATGCAAGTTAAAGTGCAGTGGAAGCACTTTGGGCCCGATGAAGCTACATGGGAGGTGACTAATCAGATGCAGGTTTTGTATCCATCATTATTTTCTAGCTCGAGAAAATTAGTTTTTGGTATATGTATGTACATCTATGGTTGTAAATATTGCAATTATTTGTGTTATAAAACTCTAATAAGCAATATGTTTTTTTTGTTTTTCAGCACGATGTCATTGTAAATATGGTATTTATCTATGTTATAAAGCTCCATAGGAAGTATGCTTTTGTTTTTTAGCATTTTTTTTTCATAGGTGCCATAGAACATCAAGGACGGTGTTCCCCTAAGGGGAAGGGATTTATAACAACACATGGTTAAAGTTTAATGTAATAAAGGATAATAAAAGGAAAATAAGACCAAGGTCATGCCAGGACACGCATTCCAAATTGAATATTGGGAAAAAATCATAGTGGGAACCACTTTTGGTTTATTTATGGCTAAGGAAATTGGAAAAGGAAAAGAGGCAATAATTGGCATTTAATTATAAGAAATAAAGAAAACTAGGAGAAAAGGAAGACGAAGAGACACGGATTTCTATGCTAAGGAAATTACAAGGAAAATGAAGGAAAATGGAAAAAAGGGAGACATCAATGATAAAAAGGCATCAGAGAATCAGTTCATAGCTTATGGTCATTAAAAAATTTGGTAGTTCAGTTTGGCTCTCTATTTCATTCTCTCTCTCATACACTCTTGCACACATAGAGTGTTCTTGGAGTATTTTGGTATTCACTTGGATTTGAAGAAAGGAAAGCAAAGGAAAGAAAATGAAAGTAAGGGAAAGTAGGGAGAAGATTGGATCAATAACTTCAATAGGAGGATTTTGTAGGTAATAGGTTGCATGTGTGATTTCCTAGCTGAGGTGTGAGTGCATGGTACATGCATTTGTTTATTTATTTCATTTGTTTTCATTGGCATGGGTTTTGCGTGGTTTGATAGTGGTTTCATCCTTGCCTTTCCACTTCCTGGATAGCCATGGTGTGATGGGATTCATTCTTGATTGAACTTTGGATTATCAAAAGGTTTTGGAGTTGGGTGAGGTGGTCTTAGGAAAATTCCCAAGGGTTTGTGGTGGAGATTGTTTTCTATGGGAAGCCCTTGATAGGTGGGTGGAAACGAGAAAATTCCTCAAGGTGTGGTGAATAAATTCTTAGGCATCCATAATTGGTTTGGTTTTGTGATCTCAGGGTCAGTTTAGGTGATATCATGGTAGCTTGAGGGTGGAGGTGGTTTAACCTCTAGATTCCTTGGTTTTTATGTATTATTTTACCACATGAGATGCCACATTAATGCTTGCAATATGGCATGGGGATGATTGGTTGAATGAAATATTTCATTAAACCTAATCTATGGTCAAGTGGTACATGGAAGTCCCTAACTTGGATGGATTTTGCACAAGTTAATAAAATCTATTTTACTATTGTAATCTATGAGAACTTGTACTTTTTATTATGTTGATTTGATGGCTAATTTTCATGGTTAATATTTGGGTTATATGTTGGTTATAAGCATGGTTTTGTAATGTGCTCTAGTTATGGATCTTGTTCATAATTTAATAAGTATTAGAATGGTTGAGGAATGCATTGGCTAACAAGTGTTGTTGCAACTATTTGATAGGGCATTAGACCTTCTTCCTGATTTTTAGATGAATTTTAGAGATTTAAGATCAGATATACATTCATGACCTGTAACTCATATGTTTACCATATGTTTGACAAAATGTCTAATATGTACTAGGAATTTTAGGTCAAGTTCTTGCTTCAAGTTTGAATGTTTGGAATTTTTATCACCTTAATCATGATTCTAGAAGGTTACAAGCAGTTCTTGGCAGTGTTCTGGAGACTAGCGTAGAAAACTGGCTCGAATCTCATAACCACTAGCATAGAACTGGGGAATTCACGTCAAAATCACATGGAAGAATGCTTATGAGTGTGGTTTAGCCTCATAACCACATGTAAAGTGTGTCAAGGTTGTGGTTGTGGAGTTAGGTCAATGAAGAAGGGTTCTAGCTCAAGGATTGACCATTTGGGGTGGTTTTCATCCTCCTGAGTTGTTTCTGGACTCTGATGGATATCCATCTATGGTAAGATTGTAGGCCCCACTTCCATAACTAGAACTTGGAGGTTAGATTATGTCATAGTAGCACGTAGCCTCAAATTTACTGTGGGATCTTCTAAAAGTAGGCAAATGCAAGGTGGGGAGTGACAAGAAAAAAGTAGGAAAAGGGCATCAGAGAAATTACCATCATGGAACCAAGCATGTGTTTACCAATATCCTAAGCAAGGGAGAACCAGAATATATGTAAAAGCCCTAGTGAAAATTTCATGTAATAAAGTTAAAATCTATAACCACGGATGACTAGGAAACTTATTCCAAGATGAATGTTGGGCAAGACATCCTTGGGGTGTTCATTTGGTTGTTTATGGCTAAGGATATTGGCAAAGACAATGGCTAGAGCATTAAAAGGCATTTTGGCACATTTATTTATGAAAATAATGGAAATTGGGAGAAAAAGGAGGTGAAAGGTCACATGTTGCATGTGAGGAGGAAAATGAAGGAAAATAATGGAAAATGAAGAAAATAGATGCCACATTCATAAAAAGGCTTCTAAGGATCAGTTGGTAACCTTTTGTCAATTCAGTGATGGAGCTCTCTCTCATTATTCTCTCTCTCTCATACTCTTGGATACCTAGAGATTTCTTGGAGCACTTTTGGAGGGTGTGGAATACTTGGATTCTTCGAGAAAGAATGCAAAGGAAGAGCAGGAAAGTGCAAGAAGGCATCAGCATCAATAGCTACATTATATTTTCTCGCAAGTACCAAGTTGCATGTATGATTTCTTCACTATTTTTGGCATGGATGGCATATGCATATGGATTCTTGGTTGTGATATTTCATTGGCATGGAGGATTTCCTGGATGGACAGTGGATTGCCTAGCCTTGCTATTTCCTGGAGATTTATGGTGATTGTGGGTTTACTTTCATTGTTTTGTTTTGGTTGGTTCTCATTTCTCCTTAGCTTGGGTTGAGTTATTAGTCCTGAAAGCCTTGGTTGAACAAACGCTCTGGACGCCCTGTAACATCTTGGGTTGAGTTACTAGTCCTGGAAGCCTTGGTTGGACAAAGGCTTTGGAAGCCCTTGGTGGTTTGAGTTACTAGTCTTGGAAGCCTTGGTTGGAAAAACGCTCTAGAAGCCCTAAAAGGCTTTGATGGAGACGAATCTGATGATGATTTAAGTGACGTCTGACCGTGAGGTGGAATCACTATTTGATGGGTTGATGTGGAAGGCCTTTGAATGCCCTGGATGATTTTTGATTGATGTGTTCTATGAGATCCCACATTCATGCTTGAAATATGGCACGAGGGTGAATGGCTGAAGGTATATTTGGCCCTGCCATTTTATGGTCGGGTGGAACATGGTAGTCCCATCTCTGGTTGATTGATTGCATTCATTAATGAGAAATTCATTCCCTTGATTTTCATGTGTAAAGGTACTTATGTATTTATGGATTTGATGGCTGATATGTTTATTGTATTTATGTTCCTATTATGTTGTTTATATGCACATTTTATGATAGAAACTATGTATGGCTCTCAGTATGTTTTTACTTGTGTGTGAATGGATAATGTGTCTATGACCTAATAGATGATAATGCAACAAATGGCATGAGGAAAAAATGGTTCATGGTGATTCTGAGATAAGTATGAGATCCCTATGCTTAACTCTGTTTTTTACACCTGTAGGTTACATGTCAATGATATATTTGACAAAATGCCTATCATGGCTAGTATGGATTGAGTCAAGGTCTTGAAAAAATATTTTCTTTAGTACTTTCATTTCAATGTTACTTTACTGATTTGAAGAAATGGATCAGTTCTGGGTAGTGTCCTAGGCTCTGAGCCTGAAAAATTGGCTTAAATCTTGAGGTCTCTCGCACAACACTGACAATTTTGGTCTACAGTCACTGGCAGGCAGGCCTATGAGAGCGACTTTAGGTTTTGTTCACTCCCTTTCCCATAGCATGAGAGCAACTATGGCCCAAGAGACCTAAAACAACAATGGGACCCAGGGATAGGCTGTCTGAGTGGCTGAATCTCCCTCTAAGGGTTTTGTTGATGATGTTGGATATCTGCATGGTGTGTTTCCTTCGGTTCCACTTCCTTAAGGTGACTTAGGACGTCAAATCATATCATAGTGGCCTCTTGTCACATGTTCACCTCGGCTAGCCGATTGCTTGGGTAGATGTGGGAGGAGGGTGTTACAGAGTGGTGTTAGAGCATGGTTCACCCCTTGGACTGGATGGGCTATGTGTTGGTCATGCATCCATGTCAATTTCATGTGTGTCTCTTACACTTATATACTTATTGCAATTGCTTGATGTTGGATTAGGGTTGTAGTATGGTTATCATGGAGAATTTGTTATTGATTTCATGAAATGTATTTGAAATGAGTATGTGACTATCTGTGTATGGATTATATGTTTCTTACATGTTGATTTCGTGGTACTTACTTACATCCTTGTATGTTAGATTACCTTTTTGAATATTTTTATTACATGCATAAGTCTTGTAGGTTGATTACAATAACTCATAGATTATGTTCAACTACATGTGATTATGTGTATTTGTAATTGGTTTGGCATTGCTTATGCATACTGCTGGTTGCAAGTGGCAATGTGTACAATGGAGTAATGGTGTTGTCATGCATGAGGTCATAGCATGCATTGTTGATATGGCCTTGCATTGATGACTGGATCCTAGTTAGAGTAATTTTTATGAGTTGATACGTTTACTCGTGTAGGCCTATATGTTGTTATGATTATGTTATACATGTATCACACTGATTTGGTAATATTGCATACAAGTATCCTCCCCAAGCTATACTAAGGTACATTGGTTTATTGTGATTTGTTTTATCTGACACATTATGCCTTGCAAGAAGAAATATCAAATGGATAGCAAGATGGTTGACGATGGGGACAAGATTTTGGGGTGAACCAAAATCCCATTTCCCCAATAAATCACTCTTGAGGCCTGTGGGTTATGGGCCCACAAAGCCCATCAGAAATTCTTCTCACCTTTTCTTTAGGCATTTGTCTTTGAACCGTGGACAAACACCACCTCCTCCTACAGTAGAAAACACATCCCAAAGGCCCAACAAACATCTACTATCTGATCTCTGACATTCATACATAGAAGAATATGAACCACCTCCAATATCAGTCCTGCCTAGAAAATATCTATGGCCATGGCATCAAAGGTATCATCCTCCCTTAATGAATTCACTACATTTCATCTTCAATAGTCTTGCTCTCCATTTCAACAACCATACCTGCGATCATCTAAACAAAGGTTGCCATCCATGGCCTGATCAACATCATTTCTGCCTGCTTGAACTTGACGTTCTAGATACTCTGAATCACCACTCTATTGAAGCACATTACCAGAAGACTCTTGCAATTTCCTATGTTTAACAACATCTGACTCTAAATTGACATTATAAGCAATCAAAGAATCCTTTAATTCATTTTTATTCTCTTCAATAATTGACAAAGAATCAGTAGAAATAGGCTTACACATTAGTTGAAACCCTACAACAGGGTTAGCCTTCTCAGATACCTGGTTTAAAGAATGATCTGACTTCTCTGCCACGCCATCATATTTTCTTCGATAATTCTCCAATGCATTGCTGCTTACGGGATCCTCAGCTTTCAGCTCTTGTAATAGTTGTTTGCCACCTCCACCAAAACCTTCTGTCTGTGAAACTCTACCCAACCAGAGAAATTGATTCTTGGACCTGTTCGGCCCCCAGTCCGCGCTATATAAGAAATGAATGTTTCGAGGCCACGAGTCGAGAAGCCTCGGCCCCTGCCCCATCCTCATCCTCTGCTGCAGCTCGGCTCTCCTCACGTGCACATGTTCTCTCCTCCCCTTTTTTCATGCACACACGAATTCTTCCTTAATACCTCATTATACATGCATTTAGTTTTAACTAAATTTTTAACTGAATTTGGTTCACTAACTAAATTTTTTTCATGGTTGGTCTAGTTGTCCACGTGTCTTCTTCCTCTAGTTTTTTCCATTAAGATGCTCGGATGCTCTTGCATCAGACTCCCGAGGTACAAAATTTATGACCTCCTTGTTAAAGACATTTTTGGGCACTTCAACCCCAATCATAAATGTCCATAAACTGAGGGATCCTAAGTCCCTAAAAGTGTTGCTTCACTACCTAAAGGAACAAAGTCAGCTAATTACATCATCTCCCAGAAGTTCTCCACTGAAAACGGCTCATAAATGGTCAAAACTGGACCATACTGAAATCCCAGTGTAGAGGGTGTGATGCATATCACCTTCCCAGTGTAAAAGGTGTGATGCATATTGAATTGCTCCTCTGTAGGGTGTGATGGTCGAGAATGGACAAATGGCAAGGACAAAATGCGAGGTGGAAGATCATGGAATCTTCCAGAAGCTTCCCCTCTGACACTTGCCTCTCTGTTTTCGACCAGGGATGAGTAAGAGATCATCACTCTCCAAGTGGAAGCAGGAACTATCAGAGAGAGGACACTAATCAAGACCCCAAAATATGACTCACCTCCCTATAATCATTTATATATGGATCCCTCATCACAGAGATCCAGAGGCTTGAATTTTGTATCTTATAGAGAAGTGCAGTTGGTTTTCTGGTGTACATTCATAGTGTTGGGTGATCTAAGCTTTAATTGAGGTGAAGAAGGGATTTCTAGCTGGAGGATGATGTTGGGTCAGAACATATGGTTGTAATCCTCTTGCTACTTTTCATCTTAATAAAGCTATTCAATTTTTCCTCCATATTCTTGTGTACTTCTTTATATATGCATTTGTATGGTTAACACACATATGGTCCTATGTTATTTATGAATATAGATCTTTGTTCTTCGATAGTAGTATGTTGCTGTGATTCCAAAGGTGCTATTTGAAGCTGGGCAGACGAAGAAGAAGCGGCAAAGCTCTATCAGGAAGGAGAGGAATCAAACAAGGAAATCAAGCGCAAGACTAAGGTTGGTCTCCTTTGTTCCACTCTTATATATCTTCATAAAGGAAAACGAAAGTAGACTTTACTTGTTTGTTTCTAAGATAGCTACCAGTCTTAGTGGGAATAGTAGCATCCGAGTGGACACTATTCCCAGTAACAATGCTCTAGCTTTTCATTTTTTGTTTCCATTCCTTGCTATGACATAAATGGCACTGTCCATAGAGAATGACCTATTGTTGCTTCAAAAGTAGTCAACAGACTTTTAATTGTATCATAAGCATAGAAATAATTCACCACTGCTATATTGCACATTCGCTTATGGTTGTCATATATTACTATTGTCATGTCATCCACAACTTTCCTAAGGTAGTGACACTTTGAAGAAATTCATGACTCAAACTCAGATAAGCTATAGTTCTCATCCACATCAAGACTTTGGATCCCTTGGAATAGTGACAGAGCCTCCAACAAATGGTTTCACTAACTATGATGCAGAGGGCACAATTAATAGCGAAGAAGAATTCACAAGGTACTCCAAAAGCCTGCAATAGATTTATAATGCCTCTAACAACCAAGGAACATGCTCTAGCTTGTCATTTTCTATCTCCATTCCTTGCTATGACATAAATGGTATTGTCCACATAGAATGACCTATTGTTGCTTCAAAAGTAGTCAAAATACTTTTAATTGTACCATAAGCATAGAAAGAATTCACCACTGGTCTATAGCACATTCTCTTATGGTTGTCATATATAACTGTTGTCATGTCATCCACAACTTTCATAGGGTAGTGACACTTTGAAGAAAGTGATGACTCAAACTCAGATGAGCTACAGTTCTCATCCACATCAAGACTGTCGTGTAATTTTTTTACAAGAGAAACCACCACACTTCAAGCTTCAAGTGTGCTATGGTGCTATCCAAGCCTCCTAAATCCCTAAAGGAGGTTTCAACAGGAATCTGTCCATGACCTCTATGCTAAGAACAAGGGTGAGTGGTAGTCCCTTTATGCCATATGTGGAGAGCAATGGGATGAAGTGGTTTCATGATATCTCATGTTGATGGCCTCTGTTTCAATAATCTGTCATTGTCCATGCTAGTGACACCCTGTATCCAGTCCCTTCAATCCTTTGATGTTTGAGAGGTGGAGTTGTCAACCAAGCAGGCCTTGAAGGTCCTTTTAGGGCACATTGTCTATTACTAACTACAACTTTCATTATTGGGGTAAGCATCTATGGTTTGGGTTTTTAAAAAAAGGTCATAAGGGACTTGCTAGAGTCTCTATAGAAGCAGTGCAATATCCCTAGTATCTTGTATTAGATGGGACACTTGAAACATGAAGTGCTCTTTAGTCTCCACCTCCTAGAAGGAGGAGTGTCGAAAAACCTTGTCCTCTTAGGGAATCTAATGATACATATCTTGACACGTAAATGGTGGTAGCATGATCTTAGTTGATGATGGGAATCTTGAGTCCATGGGATTAGTGCCTTCATATGTAGTTGGACAAACAATTGACTGTTGAGTTGAAAAAAATGCTTAGCATAAAATGCTAGCTTAGATCTAAGACATTGTGAGGAAGAAAACTAGGTGAATATAATGTACTTCCATTAGATGTCCTCCTTGATTAATTCATTATTCTACACCTTGGGGGGGAGAATTCAAGGGAAACTATAAAGTAGGGAGTCAATAAATGGAGATAATGGAAAAATGAAGAAAAAAAGTGGCCTCAAAGTCTCAATATTTCCTTCGACCAGAATCACCCAAGGAGACCAAATCTTTATAGGAAAGGAGTGGAGAGCCAAATATGGATCTCTCTCCCAACTCAAGGTAGTCTCAAAGGACCCAAAATATAATCTCTACACCAAATTCTTTTGTGGGTTGTTCCCTAGTATTAGAAATAAGTTAGACTCCATTCCATTTCCTCCTCAAAGCATTTCAAAATTGCAAATTGGTTCCAATATCGAAGCCAAGTTACATAAGACCATTCAATTATTTTAGATGAGGGAATTTTGTACTCATTTTCTTTGTACTAATTACTCGGCCCAACAATATTGGGTATAAAAAAGGAGAAACCAATTCTATATCCTCTACCCACTGTGAGAAGAATATATATGGCACCTATCATAGGAATCTTACCCATTCCAAGGAGGAATGTCAAAAATTTAGGCCAAAGAGCTCCAAAATGAAAAATACTTCCTTTCTAAGCATTATTGCGAGGTTGGAGACTTAGAGGTTGATTTCAACAATCCCAGCTACATTGATCCAAACTTGATGCTAATGCCCAAAGATAGCCTTACCAACAACAAGGAAGCTCTTTGTACATAGAACTGTCAAATCAAGCACAAACTAGCATATATGGTAATTGATAATGGCAACCAAAATAACCTTCTCTTGATTCAATTGGAAAAGGAACTCAAGTTACCAACCTCAACTCATCCCAACACACATTAGCTTGGATGGGTCAAATATGCACATTAGCTTGTGCTAATCAGTTGACAATAGATTAGATTGTTGCTAGAAGATGGCAAGATTTTTCCCAATATCGTATATGTTCTTACAAACAAATATGAGAAGACTTATGAAAATAAGATGATGATAACAAGTGTAACTAATTGCTCCTTTTCCTTGAAGTAATATAGGTGGCATTTAAAAAATTAAAGGAAGACTACAAGAGAGTAATGCCACAAATGCAGATATATTGTAGTAAATAAAATCCAAAATATAATGAATTCAATTAATGGAATAATTTATGGAGAAATCAACAGGGTCATTGGTGGTTGTTTGTATCCTAAAAACTTGAGTTACAATTAGATGTTTACAAATACACTGATACATTTCCGCTTTCCACTTGTCACCTAGTATTATGCTCACCTCTTCCTCCTTGCTTGTAATGAATTGTTCCCTAAATTAGCAAATGATGTCTTCCCTCACAAGGAAGCCACATGTTGTCCATTGAAATGGGTGGCTGTGATATTTCTTTGGGTGATGAATGGGTAAGAACACTAGGACCTATCACCATGGATTTCTTGGAATTATACATGAGTTTTCAAGAGCATGGAAATTTCTAAATGGGTGGTTGTGATATTTCTTTGGGTAATGAATGGGTAAGATCACTAGGACCTATCACCATGGATTTCTTGGAATTATACATGAGTTTTCAAGAGAATGGCAATTCCTACATGCTCAAAGGTTTCAAAGCAACCACTATAGAAATAATCAACTACCATTGTATGGAAAAGCTTCTGAAAAAGGACCATTGGTTTGAAAATGGGGGATATGTGAAACATGAGGGAAGACATATTGGTTTCCATTTTGCTAATTGACTAGGTGAAAGACTCAACTATTTTATATACTTCCTCATGGCTGACATGCTATGGGTGTTTATCATGGGACCATTGGGTCCATCAAAGGGGTTAGCCAAATTTTAGGCCAACATAATGAGTGTACCAAAAGAAATTTGTTGAGAGGGGCCACAAGTAATGGTATGAATTGGTCCACAAAAAATGAAAAATTAGTTACTGTAAAGTGACACCAAAACAATCAATGTTGCACAAGGATTTTGTTGAGCTAGGTCTCGTGTAATAGTATTGGCAGGCCCTAGACATATTTTTTCAATTTTAGGGGAGTATTACTACAGTGATGAAATTCCAAAACTCTTGATACTACAAAATGTGTAGGAACTTTGTTACCTATGTTGCAAAAGCTATGGTTTAGAGGAAGAGGCTAGGATTTGTAGGGTCCTAAGGGTAGAGGAGTGTCAAGTTCTATAGATATTAATATACCGATGGTTTCCATCAATAATAATCAATCAAATCTTTCATTGCACCAACTAATGGTGATAGATTATACCCTTAGTCATACTACCCAATTCCCTAGTATGTGAGAGTTATCTCCCAAGTGTTATTCCCCATGTACTCATGGAAATAGGATGACTAATAGGATTAAGTAAGGTTGGTTTCAAGTGTACTAAGGGGGTTTTTGATATACCTGAAGGAACATGGAAGATAATTCCATATGTAGGTGTTATTTGATACAGTGCTACACAAAGGAGTGCCAACAAATGTCACAAAGGTGTTCAACAAGGTAATGTGTCTATTATTTTCTACATGTATTCTTCCCCAATTATAGGCTTGCCCATTGAATGATAGATATTTGTGTTATTTAAAGATGTTGAAACACATCTCTAACCTAAATAATGTTTTTCTAAAATTGAAACATGTGTTGGCATGAGAAAGTGCTCTAGAACCACTTGTATTTGTGGTGTTTCTTATTAGTTGAAATAGAATATTTAGAGAAAAAAGGGCATAATATAAATTCAGGAAGCAATTAAATAAGATAGATGGAATGAAACTGTGGAAAGCAAACAATAGAACTAAAATTGTAAAATAACACTTTAAGCAATCCTTTATTGATATTCCAAACTGAATGCATTGTTCACTTGCCTTTTCTAGGGGTCAATATTCAACATGAGGAGCTCCAAATACTACAATATTCACTTGCTAACCCATTAAATATCTTCTATTATTATATATATAGTTTCTAATTGATGAAAACTCTAATCACCTAATGGACTTCCATTAATGAGGCCTCAACCACTAAATAATGGAACTTCTTTAACAAGTTCACTTACATTTATTGATTTCACACTATACTACTGTGTAGAGCCTTATTTAATAAATATGGTTGTCAATACATTAACAATCTATTCCACTAACTATGGAAATTAAGGTGGCTGTGGAACCCTAACAACAATGCAATGTTGTCACACTCAAACTTGACAAAGGCTCAACTAGCCTAGGACTCAAAAAAACTCAATGACCTGACATGAATCAGTGACTTGGGAAAGACTAAACAAATACAAATGAACCTCAAAATACAATAAATTCAGTGCCCAAAAATATGGCAAGTCTCGATGAGCATGGTAATTTTATGGTGAGTACAGAAAGTGGTGAGTTTGTTGGTGAGTTTTTTAGTGAGTGTGGGGGCTAGATAAGACTCCATAAGACTCAAAAAAAGAGTCTTGGATGAGTCAAACTACACTGGTACAATGTGTATAGTTGCGAAAATTCTTCTCTTACATTTTCTTGTTATGTGAGTGTTCTCTCATTGTTGTCTTTTGTGCACATATCAGATCTACAGGTTTAGAAGATTCTATCTATACAGAGCTCTAGATTTTTGCATTTTTCAATTCATTTCATTACTACTTTGGATTGGTGTTTAAAATGCTTGGCTCTATGAATATACAATACTATGGTAGGGGTTTCTCTATTCTGATTTTTGAGTTACAAGAAAACAAACTAGTTGTTTTGAAAGTCGAGCCATGTTAATTGTGGAAGGAAAACCTCGTTTGAAACCATGGAATACAAATTTCAAATTTCAATCCTTTCATAAAAAATTTGAAACTATGTAATTTTGAGTTTGACTCCTAAATTTGTTAACACAATTTTGGTATGAATCAACCTCGAAGAGTATTGGAAATTTTCTAAGAAAGTACCTGACAATGCAACCTCCCATAGTTGGTCACATGTCTTGTACTATTATTTTTGGAAATGAATCTTCACATAGGGCTTCCTCTGAAATTAAATGTTTTTACCTAGAAATAAGGTTTAGATTATGAAAATGTTACCCTTCAGTGTGAGTCTTGCCATGAATATGGCATATAGCCCTACTATTTCCCTCTCCATTGTTGATTTTTGTGTAGCTTTGGAGGTACTCCAAGCCCTAAGGTTTGGGGTTTGGAGGGTAAAGTGCCACAAGTAGGCTTGTGGGCTTGGAACCCAAGCATGGGGCTTTGCACCCATCAGGATTCATGCCAAAACCATCAAGAATTTGAGCATGGGAAAATTTGAGGTGATAGAGCTTGGTGTGCCGATTCCAATACTTCTAACATCACCCGAATCGGAGCTCTAGAACTTGAGATATGAATTTTTGAAGGTCATGAGTGGGTTTACACCATAGTGTCGAGGTCAGATTGAGTTAAATAAGCCTCTTGACAAGTTGGACAACCCTAGAATGACGTTGAAAGAAGCCCTCTTGTTTAGTATAAATAAGAGGTGATATGTGATCATTTAATCATTCATTTTGTGCAACATAAGGATAGAAAAAGGGTAGTGTAGAAGCGGAAGAGGCCATTGATTAGCCGCAAGAGACTAGGGAAGCACAACGAGGAGCAGAAGGGTCGTTTTGGATCCCCTTGTGACTGCGTTGAGGATTATCCCATGTTGTAGCTAGGTCGAGGGTGTTAAAGGCTAAACACAAGACTGGTATGGAAGCAACAAGGTGAGTTAAACCTTGTTTTGTGTGGGTTGTAGGCATTAGAGCTTAATTATGGTAGGTTGCAAACCATACCACCATAGGAAGGCATCTACGAAATGTTGTTTGGGGTGGTATTGCCCAGAACAATAGCACAATAGGTGGGTACGATCCCATGGTTAGGCCACATTGATTGGAGGTTTTTTGGGTGGCATATTGAGGGTTGTTGCAGCATGCAAGTGCCCTAACTAGGGAATACATAGATATATCAAAACTGAAGTTGAGTTTGCCTTGTCTTGGGTCACAGTTTTCACCAGTATTTGGATCAATCTACATTACAATTTGTTGGGGGCCATTTGATGGAGTTGCCTTGGGCATGAAGGAACTCCAACTAGGAGTAGATCCTGCTATGGAGTGATGTAGGTGTCCTAGTGTGGACAGATTCATTGTAGCCTGTGGAAACGAAGGAGGTAGGGCTCACGTGGCATGTTAGAATCCCTAACCGATAGCCAATTTCACAATGAAGTTTGGAGCCTAGATTTTTGAAATAGCTCCTTTATTGCAGAGCAAAGGGCGGATGTGGAGAAGTTTGTGGGCAGTCGTGTGTAAGGGTCTCCTAGGTGTGGGGATGCCCTAGCTAGGTGCAGATGCTACATCATGGACTTGGTCACTTACGGATTGTTGGAGGGTAATGTGAGAGTGGACTAAGTGTGGACATGGATTGAGCACTTATGGTCTGTCGGAGGACAACATGATAGTGTCCAAGTTGGAGCCTAGTGAGAAAAACATTGATGGACAAAGGTAGTTGTGAGAGAGGAAGTTGTTGAGCTCAAGGGTCTAATCAACCAGGAGTAGTTGTGGAGCCCGAGAGTTGTGTGTGGAAAAGGACTTCTACAATACATGATGGGTAGTCCTCCTAGCCCATGTTCATTGTGGGAGATGGAAATCTTGCAGTGATTGGTGGTAGCCCTTCATGCCCTATGTTGGTCTTCATCGATGTAGTGTAGGAAGACCATAGTAAGTTGAAGTCCCTAACTAGCTAACAAGCAATAGTGGGAAGTTGAGAGTTGTTCACAAGTGGAGTTGTGAACAATTCGACAGGAATCTTGATGTGTTGTGGCCTTGATGGACTAAGGCACAACTAGAGAGTAGATTGACTGCCGAGGTTTAGTGGCTAGATGGACTTGGAGCATTGATAGAGGCAGAAGTTGTAGATCAGGAGCCGAAGGACTGGACGGTTATAGGGTACGACTGAGGGGAGCTGAGAGAGTCAACTACATCAACCAGATGATTAGAGTATCTTGTTGAGGGTATATTGGTTTTCGATGGACTGACACCAAGCCCCAATTTGTATCTTGTACTAGTGGATGTATGAGGGCCATTATCCCTGGTACAGGAGCCCTAGATTGTTGTATTATATTTTGTTTAATATAACGAAGTTGGGTTAAAATTTGTAAAAATTGGTCTATATTTTGTGCCTGTATGATTTATTGTTGTTTATATCCTATTGTGCAAAGTAGTATCATTGAGATTCTTGGTTTGGTAGCATCAAAGATTTTAAGATTCTATCCTAGACCCAAGATTGTGGAAATTCAACATGGTATCATCGCATATTTGAGCTACTTTGAGGGACAATGAATCAAAGTGTGCACAACGAAGTAACTCAGAGGTAGTTGTGAGTGTTTGGATCGTGGAGCGGAGGGTTCAGATGATGATGGTGGCTTCCTAGTATTAGAAGTACCTCCCTCACTAAGAGGGAGTGTTTACTTTTGTGTAGCTTGGGAGATACTCCAAGCCCTAGGGTTCAAGGTTTGGAGGGTAAAGCGCAACAAGTAGGCTTGTGGGCTTGGAACCCAAGCATGGGGTTTTGTACCCATCAAGATTTGGGAAAAACCATCAATAATTTGAGCATGGGAAAATTTGAGGTGATAGGGCTTGTCGTGTTGATTCAAACGCTTTGAAGATCACCCAAATCGGAGCTGTAGAACTTGAGATATGAACATTTTAAGGTCATGAGTGATTTTACGCCATATCTGTCAAGGTTGGCTTGAGTCAAATAAGCCTCTTGACAAGTTGGAGAACCCTAGAATGACGTTGGGAGAATCCTTCTTGTTTGGTATAAATAAGAGGTGATATGTGATCATTTAATCATCCATTTTGTGAAACATAAGGACAACAAAAGGGAAGCATAGAAGGGGAAGAGGCCTCTGATTAGCCGCAGGAGACTAGGGAAAAACAATGAGAAGCAGAAAGGTCATTTTGGAGCCTCTTGTGACTGCATTAATGATTATCCCATGTTGCAGCTAGGCTGATGGTCTTAAATGTTGAACGCAGGACTGATATGGCAGCGACGAGGTGAGTTAAATGTTGTTTTGTGTGGGTTATAGGCGTTGGATCTTAACTGTGGTAGGCCACAGGCCATACCACCATAGGAAGGCATCTATGCAAGGTTGTTTGGGGTGGTATATGCCCAAAATAGCAACATAATAGGTGGGCAAGATCCCATGGTTAGATCACATTGATTCAAGGTTGTTTGGGTGATATATTTAGGGTTGTTGCACCATGCAAGTGTCCTAACCAAGGACAACAGAAATATATCAAAATTGAAGTTGAGTTTGCCTTGTGTTGGGTCATCGTTTTGACCAGTATTTGGATCAATCTACATTACAGTTTATTGGGAGCCATTTTTTGGAGTTTCCTTGGGCATGAAGGAACTCCAACTACGAGCAGATCCCACTATGGAGTGATATAGGTGTCCTAGTGTGGACAGATTGTTGGAGCCTGTGGAAGCCAAGCAGGTAGGGTTGACATGGCATGTTAGAATCCCTAACCAATGGGCAGTTTCACTGTGAAGTTTGGATCCTATATTTGTGCAATAGCCCCTCTATTACAAAGCAAATGGCGGATGTGGAGAAGTCCATGGGAAACCGTGTGTAAGGGTCTCCTAGGTGTGGGGATGCCCTAACTAGGTGCAAATGCTAGATCATGGACTTGGTCACTCGTGGACTGTTGGAGGGCAGCGTGAGAGTTGACAAATGTGGAAGTAGATTGGGCACTTATGGTCTGTTGAAGGACAACGTGATGGTGTCCAAGTTGGAGCTCGGTGAGCAACACCTTGATGGATAAAGGTAGTTACGAGAGAGGCAATTGTTGAGCTCAAGGGTCTACAGTTATGGAGCCTTAGGCTCATGTGTGGAGAAGGACTCCTACAATAGATGATGGGCAGTCCTCCTAACTTGTGTTCATTGAGGGAGATGGACATCTTGCAGTGATAAGCGGTAGTCTACCGTGCCCTATGTTCATCTTCATCAATGTAGCGCAAGAACACCATAGTGCGCTGAAGTCCCTGAGTAGCTGAGGAGCAACAATAGGCAGTTGAGAGTTGTTCATAAGCGGAGCTGTGAACAACTCAACAAGAGTCTCAATGTGTTGTGGCCTTTATGGACTATGACACAACTAGAGAGCAGATTGGCAGCCGAGGTTCAGTGGATAGATGGACTTAGATCATTGATAGAGGCAGGAGCTATTGATAGGGAGTCGATGGACTGGGCAATTACAAGGTATGACTGAGGGGAGCTAAGAGAGTCAACTACATCAACTAGATGGTCAAAATATGTTGTTGAGGGTAGATTGATTGTCGATTGACTAACACTAAGCCCCAATTTGTATCTTGTACTAGTGGATGTATGAGGACCATTATCCCTAGTAAGGGAGCCCTATATTTTTGTATTATATTTTTTTTAATATAGCAAAGTTGAGTTAAAAATTGTAAAAAATTGTCTATATTTTGTGCATGTGTGATTTACTGTTGTTTATATTCGTTGTAAAAAGTAGTATCGTTGAGATTATTGGTTTCGTAGTGTTAGAGATTTTAAGATTCTATCCTAGACCCAAGATTGTGGAAATTCAACATCCATAACCTAACTACTAAAGGAAAGAAGGGTTTTGAGATGCAAGGAGAAGGGAAAAAGGAGGATGGGTTACACAACAAACCTAAGAAAGTGAAGGATCAAGGAAAACCCCCATCAAATACTGAAGTGAACTTGGAACACAACTCTAATTGGAATAAAAATAAATGTAAAGAAAGAAAGTCGCAAAACAAGAGAGAAGAAACCATCATCAACTGTGAGTTCAAGAAGGAAAAAATTCAGAAAAGGAACCGCAAGGTAAGAGGTACAAAAAAATAAAGTTTTAGTTAGGAAAAAGAGGCAGGAAAAGGAAAATAATGCTGAGAAGAGATGAAAAAATAGTTGAAATTGAGTACAAACAAAATGTAAAGTCAGTTTTAAAACTTCCATACAAGTAGTAAGGGCTTTCATTCCAAAATTTGCATCTCTAGTAAAAATATTTTGTTTCTATTAAAGAGACAGAGATCCTAGATCTAAGTGATTTCTTACAAAATTGGTGAGAACTAGAGTTCAATCTAATTGACCTATTTAGTCTAAATGAGGGAAAGAAATCTAAGAGAAAAAATCATGTTTGATGAATCAATGAATCATTAATTAATAGAAAACAAGTCTATTATACCTTTGAAGTGTCATTTTTCAAGTCAACTATTGTCTTTGTTACTTTTGACTATCATTTATTTCATCTCGTTATCTTGCAATAAATTAGGTTTAGCGTACTAAGAACAACTAGTCATATGAGTCCTTCACAATCAAAACTTATAATGGATACAAGTTTCTTCTTTTCAATATACATTTTTCCTTGCTTTGTACCTATTGCAATCTCATATTTCTCTGGAAAGAGGAGCTTTCCCATGCTTTGGTTCTTATAGTTACAAAACTTGGCTCCGTGAAAACTTGGGTGAGGCCGGAGAGTAGGTGACCAGCTCAAACACGGGAAAAACTCAGGCAAACTAGGCTAATTTTTTCTTACAAGAATGGAAATTTTGTACTGGCCACGAAGCGAGTTTGACTTGCCAGCAAGTTAGTTTGGCTTCTTTTCTCCATTGCCCTTAATTTGAATAGGAAACTATAACAAATTTTGTAACAATTATTTTGATAATGTTATCAAGTTATAAATACATATTTTTAATGTAGTGGAAAACTAAAAGAGGAAGATGGAGATGAAATAAAATATGATAGTAGGGATAGTAGTTATACCATGCTAGAGATTTTTGGCATGTCCCCAAGAATGGATGACAATGAAGAGGACTTCCCAGATCCAACTATGCCAAAAATTTCCACCAAAGATCCATTTCAAACCTCAAGGTTGATATTTTGAAGAGTGGGTTTGGATTCCTCTTCATCCCAAAATAAAGTACTATTTTCAACTACAACAACAATCTCTTTGCCTAGTGGTAACCTTTCAACCGCCTTAGGATCAAGATCCTTCTTGGTCATATACCTGTCAAGTCTATCCAAGGACACCATTGCTTGAGGAAAGTTCCTAATGGGTTCTTGAAGAATTTTGAAAATCGATTTTGCAGTGAACACCTTCCCTGCTATAAGTTTTTCTCCTACAAAAATTTATGTAGTGAATGTCACTACTGAAACAAGTGAGGGCATGCTCCATGTAGTGAATGTCACTAATGAAACAAGTGAAGGCATGCTCCATGTAGTGAATGTCACTACTAAAACAAGTGAAGGCATGCTCCATAGAGTAATTATATTCACTAAAATAGAATACATAGTTTTGCAGAGCCATTCATATTTGGAATTCCTAAAAGACTCTACATGTGTTTGGAAATGATCTTCCCATGCTTGAACTTTGATAACCCTCATATAATTCAAAAACTCATTAGTTGTATGAAGATCACACATTTTCACTAATTGGAACTCATATCTCCTATTTCTCTTGGATCCCCAAGCTATAATGCCCATTATTAGTGCCATGTAAACAAAACCAAACAACATAGAAATGCCCAAAAGCTTAAACAAGATTGATAAAGCAGCCCTAACTTGTAGAGGCATCATCCAGATGTAATGAAGCTACAACATTGCATCTGAAAGTTGTTGAGCATCCACGACCATGTAATTCACAATCTAGCCAATGCCATGAGCTTGCCTAGTGGAGCTTGACAATATTAAACCCTTTATGTATAAAGTTGTGATCAGAGTAGACCTTAACAGCGTGCCCAACTTTTGACATTGAAAGTTATATTGATGGGAACAAAGAACCTCAATGGATTTTGTTGAAGTAGTATCAATACAAGGACAAAGCCTTCATAAGGAAAGCTCTGATCTCTAAATGTAAAATCAACAAAATTTTGTATCAAAACTGGGCCAATATACATCACACACAGTTTTAAAATGGCCATGGATGCAGTAAGTGAAATATTTGGCGAAAAGCATTGAAGCAATGTAAGGTGTACAGGGTGTTTGTGTTCCACTATGTCATTAGACCAATTTGATTTAAAAAAGTTCAAACATATTTTCAGCACTATCACCAGGTGCCAGTGCAGGAACATCTGTCAATTGCAAATCATTTCTGCAACCTTTGTTCAATACAGGATTCAACCATAACCATGTAGCCCTTGAAAAAAATACTTGTTGTAGCATAAGGGGCTGTTAATTCTTCTTAGTGCCAGAATGCAGAGTACCATCGAGAAGAGGTTCATGTAATTTTTTTCTATTTTCTTCAACAATGGTGATTCTTGTAGTCCCTTTTATCTATATATATATATATATATATATATATATATATATATATATAATATATATATATATATATATATATAAATGAGTTATAGGGTAGAATAGTAAGAAATCAACATCAGTAAACATCAAAAAAGTTATCACAGACATGGAAATTGCAAGGATAAATTACAAGCTCGAGTTGTTACATGAGGTTATGAGTTTTGATCTATGAACTTGGTCAATGGCTATGAGGTTCGATTAGGTTCGCCGAACCTCAAAAAAAATTTAAGGTTCACCAAAATTCGAACCTCAAGATTAAAATTCGATGAGCCTTACGACATAGCTTACAGGCAGAGGATTTTCTACTTATTTTTAGTGCAAGCCTTAACGCAGTACAACACGGGAGGTTTTAGGTTCTAACTGACTCAACAACTTGTCTTTATTTGCAACAATTTCCTTCAGAAAAATTCATAACGATGAGGCAAAGTTCAATTCTTCCTTGAAGGTAAATGTTGTAACTATTGATTCGAGGAAACCTCCACTCGAAATATCATAACCCATCTGAATCTCTCTTTCATTAAAATCCATAAGTGGCAATAGTTTTTCTACAGACTAACATGGACCCTCTTCATTATAATACATGTACTACATCCAACATAAATGAAATAGACAGAAAGAGAAACTTACAGTGTGATGCCCAAGGCCCCAAATAAGTTCATCATGAAACTTTTAACTTAATGGATTCCTGAAACAATTCTTCATGAGGACAGTGAATGAAAACTTTTTGGAGATATCAGAAATCTCTCTATCCTAGAAAGACTAGTGAAAGGCTTGTAGAATCACCAAGCCAAGGGCAGAAAAAATCCTCATGCCCATGTTGAAAGGCATCATCTTCATCCTTCTTAAAACTCCTCTTTTGATTCCTTCGGCTCAAAGTCATCTTCGTCCTCGTCAGCTGAGCAATTCAGAGAGTAGTTCAGAGATTGGACTTATCAACATCCTCCGCATCTTCATATTCTGAATCCACTTCCTTAGGATAGTTTGTCATCGATCTTTATGGTTTCATTTGCTAAACTCTCACAGGAGTAATTCGGAGATTGGACTTATCAACATCCTCCACATCTTCATATTTTGAATCCACTTCCTTAAGATAGTTTGTCATCGATCTTTAGGGTTTCATTTGCTAAACTCTAACTCCTGTGATCGCCTTGTTGCCTCAACTTTGAAGGATCATTTCAACATTCAGCTATCTCAGTCTTGGCCTTATCAATTCTCTATTTCTTTTCAACAATTCCAACACACTTCATTTGCAGAGTAAACAGTGTTACAAGCCATAAAACAATGCATAATAAGGTTGCCAATCCTTGCCACTCCCAATATATGTTCTCTCCATACAGACTGAATAATGTGCCTTTAGTCTATATGTATAACTTAGCATAAGAAGTAGCCATTCTTGCCAAGTGTCTAATCCTTGCACTCTCTAAAGGCTTCAGGTGTCCATTAATATCACCATAACCATGTAATATCTGGGCCTTCGCCAAATCGTCCCAGCTGCAATAAATTGAAAAAGAGGAGGGTCGTATTGCTATTTACATGTAGAGGATCTGGTTGGGAGGTTATTTCTTGTTTTCTCATTATACGCTCTTGACTTGGATAGCATTCTACATCTCCAGAATTGTGTAACTATTATGGAGGACGCAACTTACCCATCCTCGACCACCGAGAGAGGACCTTCTAAGCTGCTTCAGCTAAACACGTAGTCTCTTGAATGTACAGAATGGATGGTCGATGCTTTTGAATCAGCTTATTCATGGATCGTTGTTGGGAAGCCATCCCTATGCCCCTCATATTATGGGATAGCAAAATCATCTTTTCACCCCTCAGGAAATGATTTTCTAAGGACCCCAAGTATCATTTGTTGCCTACCTTCCAGTATTTATCTTTCCACGGCATTTGGCACTACAGACCAAGAAGGGACTGTAATGCTAAGTCTGCCCGAAATCCTGGTACGAAATAGAATTTGTTTATAATAAAATCCCTAGCTACTCAGTTTTATTGGCTTTGAGTCCTCTCCCAACCTACTAAGGAAAAAAAGTAGTGGGGAAGGGGTAGGAGGGAAATTAAATGATTATATTTTAGCAATTTCTAAATTTGTTTGCGGGAAATTAAATTTTAATGGCTCAATTTTAAATTTTAGATTTTAGAGTGGCCCAAAATTAGATTTTAATAATTTGTCCATTATTTATGTTGCTATTATTGAGTAGGAGGTTTCTTCTAAAGGGCTCTACAAAATGATAATTTTGTATTGAGGTATTAATAAAATTTAAAAAAAAAAAAAAATATTTTGAAAAATGCTTTTAGGATCTATTATTACATGAAAGTATAAAAGATTTTTCTAGTACGTTTTATATAAAGAGGGAAAGAGAACATGAGGTTTACACATAAGGGTAATATTAACGTCGTAGTCTAACGATTATGTTTTTTTGCTTTGAAAGTTATGGAAATTCCAGTCATATTTTGAAAAAATCCAGCAGGGATTTTTGTAAATCCAAGTAAAACTTGTCAAACTTCATAATTTTAGGTGCCTTAGAGGTTTTTGATGGTGTTGAATCTATTTCCACCATCAAAAACATGATTCAAACATTGCATCTACAAAAATTTTTGAAATTTATTTGCCCAGATTCCGACCACTTTTGGTTGTCTGGGCAATTCCTCCGCCTCTGTAGACGACTCCAATATTAACTAACCCTTAAGGAGGTGGAAAATATATATAATTCTATGAATAATGTTATTGCTAAATTCAAATAGTCCTAGGTAGCCCATTATTTTATGTGGCTCAAAGTTCTTGGAGAATGGTAACTGTTAATCTAAGGAATGTTTGTACCATGTAGATCTGCCCAAAGGATTCACTTCCCGTTGGATTAACCATGAAGCTTGACCCTGATAGTGTTGAGTGAATTGAACTTGTGAACTCTCAATAGAAGAAGTATTTTACCAACTACGACTCGACCAACTGAGCTAACCCTAGGGACTAAGTTCAGGGTATGTTTATTTTCTATATTTTGTCTTTCAATTTTGGTTTTTCCTTGGGGTGGGCTTGGGTGGTGTGGTCAAAATGAGTTGACAGAATCAGAAACAACCATTGAACAAGGGCTAAACAAATTCAAGTCCATTTCCTGTGTTTTGTTTAATATATTGAACATTCAGCTGAATATATAGTTTAGGAATGATATTTGGTAACTAGAAAAATAGTGCAGAGCAGAGATTGAAAGCAAAAAATAATACATACCTAAAACATTTTGATGTCTTTCTAATTTCCCATAGATGAAAGTGTTTCTTCATTTACAGATGCCCAGGTTGACCATGGCAGGACCTCCCAGTAGATGAAAACTGTGAAACATTAGCTCGTTGGTGTGTCGATGTCATATCAAATACACAGATCGATAAGTATTATTATCAATTTCCAAAAACAGCCACCTTGAATTATTCCTCCCTCTGGTTCCTCGTCTTCGCCCTCTTCTTGCCAATCAACCCACCTAGGAAAACAAAAAATCTCTTAATTTTTTCCATCTATCATCACAATTCAAATGACTTACTGAAAAAAGAAAAAAGAAAAAAAATCAAACCTACACTATCTTACAACTTCACCTTGAATTCTTCCTCCCTGTGATTCCTAGTCACCTTCGCCCTCTTCTTGCCAATCCACGCAACCATAAAAACAAAAAATCTCTTACTTACGACTTCTTCCTTTCTTTTTCATTCATTTTCATTAATTAATTAATGGCATATCTGTTAATTTCAAACATAAACTTTATTTTTCACCTCCCTCCTCTTACTCGCTTTGGAACATGAGTCTCTTTTCACAAGTTTTGTAAATAGAGTGGCGGGAATTTGGAATGTGAGCCACCATTAAATGGTTTTTTTTTTTATCTAATTATGCTATATTGGGTAATTGGTATGGTGGGTTTTTATTTTCTAATTAAAAAAACATTATTTAAACATAAAATGGAAATTTTGTCATGTAATATTAAGTTTGTTTTTTAAATATTAAGTTTATTTTGGGAGGTTAAAAGGGGAAAATGTTATTTTCCTCACTCATATTCAATTCTTACTTACAATATATTAGTTCTTCATGAATTTTCTATTGATTTTATCTTTGTGCGAATCAACTATTAATTGATATTCACAAGGTATCAATGATCTCATTCTCACTTTTGGATTTAAGGGCGATACAAAATGTTACATGTAGATATTGAAGATTGATAATGAAGGGTGATACAAATAGTAACAGGATTGATAACGAAAATGACGAGAGGAACTCATCTCCTTCTCAACTCAATGGCACCTACCTCAAACCCTTGTAGGGTTCCACCCATAGATTGCACAAGGCCTTTGGATTGCAAAGCAAAGCAAGGAAGTCAATGATTTAAAGGGAGAAGCAGAGACATGACACCTCTAGATATCATGGGTTCTTGTTAGGCATTTTCTATAACCAAACTCAAAGGATTTCTCTCATGTTTTATCTGCTTTTCACAATAAGTCAACCTCGTAGACCTACTTCAAAGGCACATTATCCAAATTAACTTAACAACCTTTCAATGATGGAAATATGCATGTGTATTTTGATGATGGTGGTGTCCATGTGTTTTTTGTGTATCCTATTGAGGGTGATTGGCACATGTCTTACGTTTATGGAAAACTGCATGTGTATTGTGTTGACGGTATTGACCTTATGTCTTTTATTGATATTCCATTGATGTATATTTTGACCGTGGTGAGCTCTTCGTATGGTCTTGGATCTTTTTCTCATTGTGGTTCACAGTGGCTTTACTTTCATTGAAATGTATCTTATTGTACACAATTAAAATGCTTAACGTAAACCACTGATTCATATTATTGTAGTACTTGGTAGGTAGCCATTTTTTTGTTCCTAGACTGAATTAGTCATTCACGTTAGTCATTTTTAGTTTTATTACTTATTAGCTAGTCGTATAGTTTATCCTGGGACTAAATTAGTCATTTATATTAGTCGTTTTTAGTTGGGTCACTTAATATTTCTCATTTTTTGGTAGTATTTCGCTTGTAAAAGTTGTGGTGACTAAATTTTTTAGTCACCTAGTCACTAATTTCTCATTTTCTACTAGTGGTGCCTTCAAAATTTTATATGCCAGAACATAGAGAACATAAGGTGAAATATAGAGGTTGATAGCTAGAGTATCTTATGGTCTACAACCCTACACAATCAAATTCTCAAGAACAATCTCTAAGCGTTAGTTATTAAGCATCAACTATAGAAATTTATTTGGTTTGGCACTTTTCTCCAACTCTAGAAACACACATTAGCTTAAAATAAATTGCATACCTTATTCTCATTATAAATCCAAATGCCAATCCCTGAAGTCTATGGTCTGCTCAAGCAACCAAACACAAATAAAAGAGCATGTTACATGGAATCAAAGGTCTGAGAGTTAATTATCTTGTTTGCAATCATGGCATTAGCTCAACAACAAAGTGAGCCTAGATATTGTCACTGTGAGCTTCCATGACTCCTGTTAAAATCATAAACCACAAGCCTCAAATGATGTCAGCTATTTCAAGGAAGAGCCCCTGCTCCTCACAAAGCATCCACAATATTGGTGAAAACCAACAAAAGGTAACACGACAACGTTAAACCATGTTTCAAAATAACAAAAATAAGTTATTGAATGCAATATAAAAACCCTGTCAATATAAGAAATTAACTGACCTCTATCAAGCTTGCACCACTTTCCAGGTTACCTTTTAAAAGACCCAATTCCACTATCAAGCTTGCACCGCTTTCCAGGTTACCTTTTAAAAGAAATCCACCATCCTTATCAAGCACCTACATAGTTTGCAAGGTAATAAACAATTATACTTGACTGGCAAGTTTACAGTGATATTTTTCTTTTTTCAACTGTTGGAAGAAGCAATTTATCAATTGGAGCAAAACAATCACTGCACGGATGGCCAATACATAAAGAAGCACAAGAAGATTGGGATTGAAAATGTAAATCCCTAGTATATCAGAATGGAAATCTAATATTTTAAAGTGCCAGTAAACACCAATAATGGAGGTAAAATACCAGTCTAGTTGTAGTAATTGTAACTTGGTCAAGTTGTTTTTATAGTTAAGTTGTTGTTATAGTTGAGGTAGGATTTTATTGGGTTCTCATGTTGCAAAAAATGTAAGGGTAGTTGAGAGGGCATGATAGCTAAGGAGTGCCAGGGCGTGCTAAGGAATGAAAAGGCATGCTAACACATGCCAGACAGTTTTGTGGTCTGATGGTTTGATTTAATTTTATGGTGTTATTTTTATTGTTTGCTTTGCATAGCATTATTTTTCCTCATTTGGAACATTATAGTCAACGTGTTCTAGGTGTGTTAAGGAGGGAGTGACAAGGTATGTTATGCATTGTTGCCAAGGCATGCTAGAGTGTTAGGGAAGCATACCAAGATGTGCCAAGTGCCAAGGTGTGCCAATGCATGCTAAGGAGTGTTAGGGAGTGCCAGAGAAACATAAGGGAGCCTAGGTCAAAATGCATGGAAATAAATGAATAAGAGTATGTGACAAGGAGTGTCAGCGACTTCCAAGTGTGCTAAGGAGAGAGTGACATAGTATGCTAGGTTGCGCTAAGTCATGCTAGATTGCTAGGGCGACATGCAACCAAGATGTTCCATGTGCTAGGGTGTGTCAACATGTGCTAGGACATGTTAGGGAGTACCATGGAAACACAAGGGAGAACTAGGTCAAAATAGTGCATGCAAATGAACAAATAAGAGTTTATGACAAGAAGTGCCAGTGAGATACAGGTGTGTTGAGGGAGTAACAAGGTATGATACGCAGTGCTAAGGCATGCTAGAGGCCAGGGAAACATGCCAGGATGTGCTAGGTGCTAGGGTGTGCCAATGCATGCCAGGGAGTGTTATGGAGTGCCAAGAAAACAAAAGGGATCACTAGTTTCAAATACATGGAAATGAATAAATAAGAGTGTGTGACAGGGGGTGTTAGTGAGTTCTAGGTGTGGTAAGGAGGGAGCAACAAGATATGTTAGGTAGTGCCAAGGAATTCTAGAGTACCAAGGCAACATACCAAGATGTGCCATGTTCCAGGGTGTGTCAATGCGTGCCAGTGAATGTTAGGGAGTGCCAGAAAAATGCAAGGGAGAACTAGTTAAAAATGCATGGAAATGAAGAGATAAGAGTGTGTTATAGGGAGTGTCAATGAGTTCCAATTGTTATAAGGAGGGAATGACAAGGTTATATGCTAGGCAGTGCCAAGGCATGCTAGAGTTTCATGGCATGTCAAATAGTGCTAGGTTGTGCTAGGGAGTGCAAAGCATGCCAAGAAATGTAGGGGATCCTAACACACGTCACATAGGGCTAAGTGATTGTTGGACATGCCATGTGCTATGGCATGTCAAGATGTAAACTGTGTTTCTTAGTTGTTTTGTGGTCATGGTTGGACGTGAGCCTTGAATTGGTAACTTATTAAGTGAGATGAGTTTAGATTGGACATGAGTAGCCTAAGATATGTTATAGGCAGTTCTTAGGTGAACAAGACATAGTCTAGTTGTAGTAACTATTACTTGGTTAAGTTGTTGTAGTTGGGGTGGGACTTGGTTGGGTTCCGACCAAGTCTAAAAAAAAGTAAGGGTAGTTGTGAGGCAATGATAGCTAATGAGTGTTGGGGCATGCCAAGGAATTAAAAGGTGTGCTAACACATGGAAGACAATGTCAATGGATGGTGAGGAGTGTCAGGGAGAGTCAGGGGAACACAAGGGAGAACTAGGTCAAAATGCTTGGAAATGAACAAATAAGAGTGTGTGCCAAGGAGTGTCATTGAATTCCAAGTGTCCCAAGAATGAAGTGTTTTAGGAGAATTTCATAATAGGACTTGCAGAAGGCAAGCCTATGGTTGTGATAAGGCGTGGAAAAATAAATTTCAGAGAAAGGGAGACTTTGGGTTGGGCACAATATTGTTTTGCTAATGAATTGGTTGGGTTCCAAAGTCACAAAAAAGTAAGGTTATTTGTGAGGGTGTTAGTGTCAGTCAGTTCAGTCTTTCATAGTGATCAAGTATGCTCTTACAAGGCATTGTTAGGGTGTCAAGTCAAATTTTTGTCATTTCAGTGAGTCTTCAAATAAAAATTTGGTCACTGGCTAGTGTGTCTAGGGATATTTCCACTCTCTCAAGAATTTCATATGTCGATCACTTTCATCACTCAGTTGAGTCCACCATAACATAATGAAAACATCATTAATATCACTTCAATAACATCATCATGGTCTCCATTAAGCTCAGTGTCACCATTAGGTCATTAGGGTTAAGGTCACAAAATCAGTCATTTCATGTATAAATCGGCAAATGAGGAGTCACAATAGGTAAATTTGTTCAATAACACTTGATTTCAAATGTAATTTATGTTTTTAGATGTAATAATGTTACTAAGGTTCTAAAGTTACAAGAAGAGGTCCTAAGGCTACAAAACTCAAAAAGAAAGTGAATTGGTGAGGTGGGCCATCCTACCTCCTTAATCGCTTAGACACCAAAATCAAACTATAAGAAAGCATGGAGGAATTCATTCACACTCATTTGCACTTGTCTACCATCCTAGCATCAAGATCCTCCCTCTACTTTGAAAAAAATTGTGATTCCATATTCCTCATTGGCAAAAATTGACTCACTATGCACAGAGAGCCTTTGTTGCGCACCTGGACAACACATTGCGCACAGGAAGCCTTTGCTGCGCATGGGGCAGAGTTGTTCAAAATTGTTGTTTGACCACCAAAATTCATTTTTCAAAGTTCCTCTTCAGTCATTTCATCCTCTAGGCTCAATAACAAGTAAGCTTAATCATTTTCATGCCCTCCTTTGCCTCAAATGTCAAGAAAATGATCAAATACTTCTTCTTCTAGGGTTTACATGATTTCCATGGTTTTGATCCTAAAATGATGAGTTTCTACCCTAAACCCTATATTCCTTGTCCCTACACCTCTGTTTGTAGCTAATACACCATTTCCATCCATCACAAAGCCTTATCCCCTCATTTTCTATCATTTTCCTCTAAACCCTAATCTACCCTATCTCTTTCTAAGATAGGCCTCTGTTTTGGCCTTTTCCACCCCCTCCCCTCACTCATTTCCCAAAATGTCCTTTTCCCCTACTCACTAACATCATCCCCTACCCTCCTAAATTTCCTTACAAATTTAGGCAACTCCTAAGTCCATCATACCACCTCATTCCCTCACAGCATCAAATTTCACTTTTTTTGCTTGCCTTTCACCTAGGGTTTGAAGTATGGAGCCTAACCCATCGCCATCAAAGAAGAGGAAGTACAAAAATGGGGGAAAGATACTGAGGTTTGAGACCTCTAACTGTAATGAAATCACCTCCTCCCTATTTTCCATGAAATGATTTGAAGATGTCAATTGTTTATGGTTTTGTCAAAGAGGGTTGGAAGTAGGTTACCATGAGCATCTCACAGGTATATTTTCCCTCACTTTGAAGGAAGACAAGATCACCATTACAGGGGCTGATTTCATGCTTTCAGTGGATGCCATCTCTCAAGCTACAAGCATACCAAACCATGGTGAAAACTGGTTCAAAGGCATGAACCTGGACCTAGAAGAGTACAAACCCTACTTGAAATTACAATACAAAGGAGCTCACTCACATGTTTTCCCATTCAGATACTTGTTGGAGAGATATGCACCATTGATGAAGGTTTTTGTGAATTTCTTCACATGTGAGGGCATATTTTCTAGGCTATATCAATACCACATAAGACTGCTCGTGCACTTTACAACTGCCAAGTCTCTAAATTTGTCCAGCTACTTGCAAAGGAGCCTAACCAAAATGTCTGAAATGGTGAAATTGAAATTCAAAGCACATTATCCCATCCTCTTTCACCATAGCCTTATAAAGGTTATATTACTCCATCAGTTGAAAGAGAAGAACATGACATGGGACACCTTCATTGAGGCAACCTTGAAAACAAATATAACCACTTCACCAAGCCAGCACCAAACCATGTCAATACAACCCATGGAGGTGGGGTCATCAAGAAAACATGATGAGGTTTCCAAGGCACCTAGGCTTAAGGTGACCAAGACATATCAGAGAGGAAAAAGCCTTGTGTTTTCTCCTCATATTGAGGAAGGGGCCAAGCCTGCTACATCAGCAAAATGGGGATCACCATCACATCATGAGGCTTCTTTGCATGATAAGGAGCCCATTGAGCATGACTTTGACCTAGTTGACTTGGAGGCACATGATGAGAATCGAACCCTGCAACAAGTCATCAAAGAGCGGGATTCTCAGATCATGGAGCTCAAGGAAAATTTGGAACATTTCATTCCTTGAGCAAGAAAACAATCAACTTAAGGCAAAACAACTAATCATGGAGAAAGAGAATTCAAAGCCAAGAAACAAGAGATGAAAGGAAAGTCAGTGGTGGACCATGAGGACACTGAGCAACATGAAGGACATGTGACAAGGAAGATACCAAGAATAATGGGTCTTAGGAAGGCACTTCAGAGGGAAAGAGAACAAAATCCACCAATGGAAGAATTGACCTTTGAAGATAGGATTTCCATGGAAATAAATGAGGACAATCATTTTTGGCTTGAAAAAGTAAATTTATACCTTAAGAAACTCCTTCACAAGGCCAACAGGGATAAAAATTTGCAAAATAAAATGGCCATCCATTATTACACAAGGAATCAGGTTGCCAAGGTCAAAATCAAGCAATTGAAGGAAAAACTCAAGGAAACCATAATTAGATAAGAGGGGAAGGGTAAGTTAGATTTTATTTTTGATGCATAAATGATTGAATAAAATACCTGATCATGCATCTCTGGAAATATTTTGGGAGGATCTGGATAAAATTTTATGTTTTGGTGCACACTGGTGCAGACTTGCAATTTTTTGGCAATTTTCTGTCTAGGAGTGCAGTGATCTCATGCTGCACTTCTTCCTCAAGGCTCCAAATGATATAAACTCAACATTTTTGGAAAGCTTATGACCCCCTCCCAAAACCCATTTTTCCACTTTCCTGGTCTAGGGCTTAGTTTTTGATAAATTTTCAAAAACGAGGCCAAAAATCACCTTTCTGCCCCTCTATTTCCATTTCGTTGCGCACATGGAGACATCTTGGGATATCAACAAAACATGGGTCATTTTGAGTGCAAAAATAATCTAAATACATCTAAAATCTCCAAAATTTCCATAAAAGCTTCAAATCTATATTTGGACTTCATAAAGGCACTCAAAAATGGCCTCCAACAGCTCACTCCACACGTGTAAATTTCTGAGATGTTTGGAAAATTTTTACTGTGTAATTTTTTGTAATTCCTAGTTTGACTTTGGTAAAAGTCAAAAGGGTGAACTATATGAATGTGAGGGGTAAAATTAAATGTAAATAATGAGCGGTTAGTCTTTCTAAGTTGTTTTGATGTAAATTTGACCTCATTTATGAGAGAGGTTGGAGCCAAAGTTAATTGTAGAAGTTGTTTTTAGCTTCCCTAGAGATTAGGGTTTGGTTAGAACACCTCATGGAATAGTTCCTAGAGTCATGGATTTGACCCTTGAGAGTGGGGAGATGTTGTTTTGGTCTTTATGTATCAGTCTCTCAGTGATAGAACGGGTTAGATTTTAGAGGAGAGAACTGTTGTAGTTGGTAATTCACGTGCAGTAAGTTTGTGGTGTTATTTTTTCTTTGTTATAGCTTTATATGAAAGATATTCATCTTCTCTTTCCATTCATCAATTCTTCAATGGCTTTCGTTACTTTTTTATAAACAAAATTAGTTGCATAAAGCTCTATTTTGATGGAAAAAACATTATCATGTGTTACTTTCTTTCTTGCTTAATGAATTCATGTTTCATGCTCATTAAGACCTTTTGCTTCTTCTAAACACTACACTACACCGCCAAATCCTAAGGTCCATCACAAAATTAGTTCTACCTTGCTCCTTTATATCTTTTTTGTTGTAACCTTTTGATCCTCTAACCTAGCTACCTGGTTTTTCTCCCTTATCCGGCAAAAAAACCCTAAATTTTCCAAAACCCACCTAAGCCTAGCTATCTAGCCTTAAATCCTTTACATTCCAGTCATCTCTTGGCTTTGGTTTCATAGAGAGAGCCCTCTCTGGTTTGGTAGGGCTAGCTACCAAAATAAAAGCTTGGTCTGTGGTTACCTTTGTCGATCTCCTCATTAGCTTGGGACATTGTGGAGGATAATAGAGGGCATGACAACTAGGGAGTGCCAAGGTGTTCTAGTGAATGTAAGGTTCCAAGGTCATGGAAAAATGTAATTCTAGTTGTGAGGTCATGACTACCAAGGTGTGCAAGGGAATGCTAGGGCATGCTAACATGCACCAGATAGTACGAAGACATGTCAAAAAAGCTAAGATGTACCAAGTGTTAAGACATGCCAATCTATACAAGGGTGTGACAATGCATTCCAGGCACTATCAAGGCAACATAAGGGAGGAACAGGTTAAACTACAGGGAAATGAGCACATAATAGGGTTAATAAGTCACCAATTTACCTTTTCCATGAGGGGCATGCTAGGCACACCAACACTAGGTGCCAATATGTTTCAAGTGCCAAGTGTCAATGCATTCTAAGTGCCAAATATTCCTCCATTTCTTCTCATCTAGTTTCCAATTATTGATCTTAAATAAATTTAATATTAAACCATGCCAAAGCATACCAAGTCATCTCAACGCATGCCAAACATGCTAAGACTTTCCAAGTGCCTGCAACACGTGCCAAGTGCCAATGTGCGTCAGGGAGTGTGATGCATGCTATGAAGTGGCAGAGCATATCGAAGAGTGCTAAGGTGTGCTAGAGAGTGCCAATGAATGTTGAGGATTGTTAGGGAGTACTAGGACAAAACAAGGGAGCACTAGGCCAAAATGCATGGAAGTGAATGAATATGAGGGTGTGTCAGGGAGTGTCAATGAGTGTTAGCTGTCATGCCAAGGAGGGAGTGACAAGGTATGCTAAGCATGGGTAAGGAATGAAATGGAATATTAGGGAATGTCAAGAAGTGCTAGAGTGTGCTAGGTAGTTCCGGAGTGTGCTAACATATGCCAAATAGTGCCAAGGCATGCCAGGTGCTAAGACATGCTAGGATGTGTAGGGTGCCAGAGTATGCCAATATGTGTTAAGGAGTTTAAAGGCAACAAAAGGAATAAACAAGCTAAAATGCAAGGAAATGAACACATAAGAGGGTTAATAAGTTAGGACTTTATCTTTTTCAAAAGGGGCATGCTAGGCACACTAATAATATGTTCCAATACATGCCAAGTGCCAATGTGTGCCAAGTGTTAATGTTTGTTAATGCAATATTATGCTAAGGTGTTCCAGGGCAGGCCAACACATGATACGGGAGTGCTATGCTATACTAGAGCATGTCAACATGCGCTTGGGCATCCTACTCATGGAAATATGTTCTAGGTACAAAGATGATCTAGGTACAAAGATGTTCCAAGACATGCGAGGAATGTTAGTGTACTATTCCAAAACATGTTAAGTTGTGCCATGAGTGTTGAGGAGTGCTAGGTATCTCTCATAATAGAATTGACAGAACTTGATTATGTATTAAATAATATAGTTCCTACATGCACTAGTGAAACTTTATTTAAAGGAAATTTGCTAGATAATAAACCTAATAGAGATGAATCATGTCTTGACTCATAGGAAAACTATATTCTTATGACTTGAGGGAAATCATACACACTAATTACTTCTTAACAATTTGATGACTATTATAACCATTATGACCTTGGACACATAATGAAAAAGCCTCCACAAAAATGGTCTTAAATCGTTATCTTTTGACAAAATATATAGTAACAGGTACATAACGTCATCAAAAACTCATTGGAATGATCAATGATAACGAACATTTTTTCACCGTCACCAAAAGTAACCAAAAAGAGCATTTCTTACGGTCAATAAAAGATCGTCACTAGAAGTGTTACCAAAGAGAGAATTAGTGATGGGCCTTTAACGACCCTCACCAAAAGTGTCACCAATGAGAGAATTAGTGACGGGCCTTTAACGACCCTCACCAGAAGTGTCATTGAAAATGACTTTGGTGACAAACATTAAAGGACCATCACTATATACACTTACTGTAGGTTTTAACCCCGAACAGAAATTACCTGCATATGAATTCTAAATCACAGGAAAAATAAAATGCGAGAGCATAACACATAAAACACATATACACAGAGATTTCCCACTGGATCT
>APFE031619329.1:0-14413 GCA_000404065.3 Pinus taeda | reverse complement strand
ACCCGGATCTACTGTGATCCACTGATCTTTATCCACCAATAGATCCTCCATCTTGAGTTTCCACAACTCAAAACTCTAACCATTAAATTTCTCGATCTCTATCTTTCCACTGCTCGCCATCTTCTTTCACCACCAGAATCGATCCTGTAGATCTCCACTGAACAAGGTTTAATATGGGCCCCAACGAAACCCCTCAGCAACAAAGGCATCCCCTTGAAGCCAAAACAGCTCTAATACCAAATGTAGGTTTTAACCCCGTACAAAAATTACCTGCATACGAATTCTAAAACACAGAAAATAAATAATGCGAGAGCATAACACATAAAACATGTATACACAGAGATTTCCCCTGGATCCCAAAATCAGGACTACCAGCCTGATTTTTCATTATGTTCCTTTCAATGTTACAATACATATTTATACATGCTGAAGCATCCAATACCATGGACCAAAAACCATCACGTCCAAAACCATGGACCGAAAACCATGTGACCCCCCCCACCCCCCGCTACGCAATCGGCGCAACGAAGGGGGCACTCTGCCCCCCTTTTAACCCCTTGGTTAATTACGTGCGCTAGTCATGGAAAGAATATAACACAACCCAACATGTTGGTTGAGAAAATGTGTTATGCGTATATTATTGTAAATAATGTATCGAGTTGGATTTATAAAGCTCCATAGAAAGTATGGTTATTTTCTGGCTGAAGAAAATGTGTATATGTATATGTGGTTATTGTAAATACCATAATGAGTTGTGTTCTAAAGCTCCACTATGCGATATGTTGTCATGTTGTCATGATGTTTTGTTTTAGTAGATGGTCACTGTAAATACTACAACAAGATGTGTTATAAAGCTCGATGGGCAATATGTTTGTTTTCAGTGGTCTTGTTGGTTATAGGTGTCATTGAACACCGAGGACGGTGTTCCCCCAAGGGGGAGGGTTCTGTAACATCCCTACTAAATTTCCATGTAAAAATATATAAAGCCACAGTGATGGGACACATATTCTAAGCTGAATGGTGGGGAAAACATCCTAGTGGGTGTTCATTTGGTTTTCTATGGCTAATGAAATTGGCAAAGGCAATGGAAAAAGCTTTGGAAAGGCATGAGGCATTTATTAGCATTTTATTTATGAAAATAATGGAAATTAGGAGAAAAGGAAGGTGAAAGGTCACAGGTTGCATGTGAGGAGGAAAATGAAGGAAAATAATGGAAAATGATGGAAAATGAAGAAAATAGAGGCCTCATTAATAAAAAGGCTTCTAAGGTTCAGTGGGCAAGCTTGGTCAATGTTAAGACTTGGTCATTTTAGTGTTGGAGCTCTCTCATTTTCTCTCTCTCTCTCTCATACTCTTGGATACTTAGAGTTTTCTTGGAGCACTCTTGGAGGGTGTGGCATACTTGGATTCTTGGAGAAACAAGGCAAAGTAAGAGCAGGAAAGCGCAAGAAGGCATTGACATCAATAACTACATCAACTTTTCTTGCAAGTACCGAGTTGCATGTATGATTTCTTCACTAGTTTGGACATTCATGGCATATGCATGTGGATTCTTGGTCATGATCTATCATTGGCATGGAGGATTGCCTGGATTGACAGTGGATTGCCTAGCCTTTCCATTTCATGGATATCCATAATGATCGTGGGTTTAATTTCATTGTTTTTTTTTTGTTGGTTCTCATGTTTCCTTAGTTTGGGTTGAGTTATTAGTTCCTGGAGCCGTGGTTGGAAAAACACCCTTGAACCTTGTAACAACTTGGGTTGAGTTACTAGTCCTAGAGCCTTGGTTGGACAAACTCTTTGGAGCCCTTGTCGGGTTGAGTTACTAGTCATGGAGCCTTGGTTGGAAAAACGCTCTGGATCCTGATGACACCTATGGGTTTAGTTACTATTCCTGGAGCCTTGGTTGGAACAAACGCTCTAGAGCCCTTAATGACTAGGATGGAGACCGATCTGGTGATGGTTTTGGTGATTTCTGATCGTGAGGTGGAATCACTATTTGATGGGTTGAGGTGGATGGCCTCTAGAAGCCCTGGATGAGTTTTGATGGATGTGTTATGTGAGATCCCACATTCATGTTTGAAATATGGCACAAGTGTTAATGGATGAAGAGAGATTTCGCTCAACCATTCTATGGTTGGGTGGAATGTGGTAGTCCCGTCTCCAGTTGATTCATTTCATTCATTAATGAGAAATACATTCCCTTGATTTTCATGTGTAAATATATTGATGTATTTATAGATTTGATGGTTTATATGTTTATTGTATTTCTATTCCTATTATGGTGGTTATATGCACATTTTATGACAACAACTATGTATGGCTCTTAGCATTTTTTTACTTGTACGTGAATGGATAATGTGCCTATGACCTAATAGATGATAATGCAGCAAATGGCACGAGGGAACAATGGTTCATAGTGATTCTCAGATATATATGAGATCCCTACACTTAATTATGTTGTTTACACATGTAGATTACATGTCGAGAATATGTTTGACGAAATTTCTATCATGGCTAGTAGGGATCTAGTCAAGGTATTGAACAAGTATTTGCTTTAGTACTTTCATTTCCATGTTACTTTACTAATTTGAAGATATGGATCAGTTCTGGGCAGTGTCCTGGGCTTTGAGCTTGAGAAAGAGGCTTAAATCTCGGGGTCGCTGGAACAACACTGGAAATTTTGGTCCACAATCATTGGCAGGCATGCATGTGAGAGAGACGTTAGGTTTTTTTTCACTCCCTTGCCCATAGCATGAGAGCGACTATGGCCGAAGAGACCTAAAACAACAGTGGGACCCAAGGACAAGATGTCTGAGTGGCGGACTTGTCCTTTGAGGGCTCTGTTGATGATGTTGGATGTTTGTATGGTGAGTTTCCGTCGGTTCCACTTGTTTTAGGTGAATTAGGAGGTAGAATCATATCATAGTGGCCTCTCATCGCATGTTTACCCTGACTGTCTGGTTGCTTGGGTAGATGTGGGAGGAGGGTGTTACACCCATTTACTTTTACAAGTGCAGAATATTTGATAATCAGGTTATCAGTCTATAGCTCAAAATTTCACCTTGACAAGGAGCAATTAAAACTGTATGGTCAAAAAACAACTAGCTAAGTGTGCTAGCTGCTTCTAGTAGGATATCCACATTGGTCCTCCTTTGTCTCTTACTCTTTTGACCCTCGTCAATAACCCCTTTATTTGAGCTTTTGGATTTATTTGGTCTCTTTGAGCTCGTAGACTTATCTTGGTTTATGATCAGGTCCTTCTAAGGAGTTTTGTCTACATATATGACCTCCTTTGCTAGCTCAAGATTCTATTTCAACTTTATGTTTAGTCTCATTTTGTTCCATGGCTTGATGTGGGGTCTTTTTACACCTTTAAACATCTCTCCCAAGGTGGGTCCCTTCTTTATTGGTGTCTGCTCAGCTTTGGGCTCAATCATTTTCCCCTTAGCTTTCTCTTTTTTCTTAATGTTTGTAGGTAGATTTTTAGTGGGAGGAGGGGTATCCTTTATTTTCTTCAGCCTATCACTTTTCTTGGTATAAACCCTGGGTAATTTAGGAACCAAAGGACGGACTATTTCTTCCTTTTTCTGACTCCTTGCTTGTACAAATAATGTCCTCTGAGATGAGGTCCCATGTTCAGGATTTTGTGGTTGCTTAACCTTCTTTTTACTACCCTTCTTCTTACCCCTTTTCGGTTTTGCAGGATGAAGTTCAAACCCTCCACAAAATAAAAAGTGCTCGCAAATCCTTCCAGCTTTTCTTAATTGGCTTTCAATTAACAATTTTATTAGATCCTTATGATATATGAAGTGGGAGGACACATTTTTTCTTGCTCTGACTCTAGCCGACATATGTTTCAGGAATTCCAACAGAAAATAAGGGGTATTGATTTTCAACTGACCTGCTGTGTGAGCCAAAAATCGGAAGTGATAAAGATTGAATCGATTGTAGCATCCTTCACATGTAAAATATGACTAGGTGATTTATAAGAGATAATGCCATTCATCTTTTAACTAGGACCTCTGCACCCCTGAATGCTAATTCATTTCTTTAAATTCATCCTTTAGAAAAAGGGAACATCAACGCCAGCTAAAACATGACTTCTAAACACTCTCTCTCCATCTGTAGGTTAACCTGTGACTTCAACAATCAGCTCCTCTATCACCTAAAAATTAATTCCCTCAACAATCACCTGCTGACCATCTAAACCTTGAACAAATGCTCTGGCACCTTTTTCATGGTGACCTGCAAAACGATTGAAAAATGCCTCCCATCCGGCTTGCCTAAACCGCCCTTGGATTTAAGGATAAACTTTGAGTAGCTTTGGTGCCTTAGGCTTGCTGCTATTCAATTTTCCACTCCTTCGCATGTTTCTCACCGCCAATCAAAACACAAGAAACATGATCGTAATTTGATCCTTGATCTATGGGGAACATTTAATAATTCGTCTTCATTTAGCATAAGAAAACAACACCTCAATCATGGGTTATACATGTATTACTAAATGGGGTAACTTATTCGAGATTGTGTCAAGTTGCTCATCATTATAACGAACTGACATTTAATTTGACCGTACAATCATAACTTTAACCCATATTACCTCTCAGCGGCAGTATCCCTCAACAAATCACATGACCGCACAATACGAATCATCAACACATGTTTGATCAATGATTTCCTCTCTGCTGACGTGTAATCTATTAGCACATTATAAGACAAAATTGTAATTTCTCCCTTTGGCATTGATACCCAGAATGTCAGCGCATTTCTTTTTTATTATTATTTTCAAACACACGATAACGCTGACACTCCCATTATTACTGCTTTAAGCCTGTTTATTACGAATTGGTGTTGCCCATTGTCAACGCTTTACAAATTATAGATTAAAATGTGATAACATAATCTCTTAGCTTCCGTTTACTTATACTACTTCTTTTTCTACATGAAACACCTAAGCATAACTATCCTTTCATATTATTTTATAATTTATAATTTTATTTTATTATAATCTGAATTTTAATTTTGTATTTTTTAAATATCTTTTTTTAATATAAAATAATTCACATTTTCTAACCTATACCCAATCCACTTATACCAACTCTCATCTTAATTAGTTAAAAAAATGATAATAACTTATTATATATATTTAGATTTTACTTATTAATGTAAAAAAAAATATTATTACAGTATATAATTTATCATATCACACACAAACGATTTAAAATAATTCTGGAAAAAAATGTTAATACTTATTATATATTTAGATTTTAATTATTAAATTGGAAAAAATATATTATTACAAGTATATATTCTTGCTTGCCAAACATTTTCACATAAAAGTAAATAAATAAACTTGATTCCTCAAATAAAAAAATTTAAATACAAATTCTTGGCTCCATCATTAGGCTCCAAATGTGATATGTCCTTTTCAATATCGTTAAGTCTATTGGACCAATGGTTTTTAGCTAGAGTGGTTGGGATTGTGGTTTACCATCCCATCTACCCAAGTTAACCATGCCTCTATCAATTAGACTCAAAGAGTAAGTAACCCAGAGAATTTTCACCCCACCATGGTCTTTCTTCTTCTTTGAATCTCATCTAATTAAATTAAAAAAATGTTATACTTGATGCTATTATAACATAGAGCTCATAATTTCCCATAATATTTATCAAATTAAAAAATAAAAAACACATGTACATATTCTTAAACTTTCTTTCTTATCATTTATTGATTATAAATTTATTTTATAGATAAATTATTAATTATATATATTTCCATTTATTATTTTTAACTACAACATTTAATTATTCATATCAATGGTTATAATTATAAACTTACATATTTATTAATTATAATTTTTTATAATAATTAAGTATATTTAATAATTAGTTGAATATTGTCCACATGGGGTAGCTCAAGCGGCAATGACCGTGGAAATGAAGTCTCACCGAACCGGAAGTCTTGGGTTCAAATATTGGGCTACCCTTCCCCGTTGTGGGGTACTTAATGGACATGTAAATCGGAGAGTCCCACCCCAGCCTACAAAAAAATAATTAGTTGAATATTATTTTTCACAAATAAAAAAAAATATCAATAATTTAATAGAAGGTCAAGTTATCTATCAATAAATGTGAGTATGGGCAATAGTTTCCTAATAATTTACTGGACTTAATTACGTGAATATGTTGATTTCATGGCATTCTTCAACTACATGCTTCATCTTCCAAATAAATTTTATTAATAAATTTAAATTTATAATACCTTCACAATAGGTTTCCAAAAACATAATAATTATTTATAAACTATTTTGATAAAGATGGAAAAAACTAACGTATTGAATATTAAAAAGATTATTAATATTAATATGTAAAGAAACAGGTTAATGGCACAAGACCCAAAGGCATCTCGCAGGAGTGAAAGCCTGCTTCCTTATAGACTACCAGCAGATTATTATAGGTGGCGTGGTTTTTCTTGATAATAGTGATGAGTCAAACCCACATTCACGAACAGCAGCCAGAGATCACTGTCCTCACTGTTGGTTTGACACCTGAGTTAGATAAATTTTGCTACCTTAAAAAAAAAATAATAAAAATAATAAAATAAAATAAAAAATCAATAAACTGAAATTTCCCATGCAAGTTTCATTACATTTTCATTGCATCTCCTTTCCCTGCCCATAGCGTTTCTATTAGTGTCACGGCAAAGTACTTCAGAAAACTCTGAGGAAGTGAATAAGTAATTGTTAGAGGTGATGCCAGAAGTGATCTTCACCATACATTCCCTTTTAAATGTTTATCATGGTTTTTAGATATATGGCATGTATGGCCACCCTGCACAATGACATACATTCCCTTTTAAATGTTTATCATGGTTTTTAGATATATGGCATGTATGGCCACCCTGCACAATGACTTTTTAAAAGGATAAGAAATGCATAAAAATTTCCATGGAATTTCAAGAGCTATAATATTGTTGTAATACTAACGATATTTATACGGTGGTAAATTAAAATGGATATAATAATAAATATTATGTTTATAAATGTTAATTATTATTAATTAAATTTATTTGACATATCATTAATTAAAATAGTTTTATTAATTAAAAAGGTTTTCCATATACCACAACGTCGAAAATATTTATAGTGAATAATTTAAATGAAAGGATTGAATCTTAAAAATAACGAGTCAATTCAAATTCAAATTAAATTAAATTTTATATATATAATCACAAATATAAATAAAAATAAATTTTTTGGTATATTTTACCTATATTTATTAATAATAAAATATCTATTTGTTAGTTATAATAATTTATTAATAACCAACAAAATATTTAATCGTTTATCTATAATAATTTATTTTTGAGTTTAATTAAATATTTTATTTTATATTAAGAAATAAAGTGTATATATAGCTTTCTTTCATACTTCTTGATTAGCAGCTTCTTCAAATGTAGATGGTTTTGCTTTAATAACTTTTGTTATATGTGCAATATATCCAAAATATATCTTTGGCCTTTTTCTTTCTTTAAAGGTTCCTTTCACAACTCCATGCCCTTTTGGCATCTTCAAGAGTAGATTTTAATCAAATTGGCCTCTTCCTTGTGCTCGGTATGACCACAAATTGAATAGGCTCACTTGGTCATTCTTATTCTTCTTGAATTGTAGAAGGGTTGTCAGGTTGTATTTCTTCTTCTTCAAATATAGGGAGATCTTCATCATCAGAATCAATAGGAATATCCTTCGATCTTTTGTAGGCTTGATTTTCATCAAATATAACGTCCCTGATTACTTCAATATGTCTCTCTTCTTTGATGTAGATTTTATATGCCTTTGAGGAGAGACTATAGCCAATGAAGATCCCTTTGATGCTTGTATAATCTAGTTTCTTTCATTTTTCCTTTGGAATGAGGATGTAGGTAGGACTCCCAAAGATTCAGAGATGGTCCACACTTGGCTTCTTCCCTGTGAATGCTTCCTTAGGTGTCATATTTTCAAGAATTCTTTGAGGACTTCTATTTTGAATATATATGGTTGTCATTGTTGCTTCTCCCCATAGAAATTTTGGTAAGTCTTGATCAAGGAGCATTGTTTGTACACCTTCTTCAATTGTCCTATTCTTTCTTTCGACCACTCCATTTTGTTCAAGATATTAGGGAACAATAAGCTCCCTCTTAGTTCCTACTTCTTTACAATATGCAATCAATTTTTTATGTGTATTCCCCACCATTGTCAGATCTCATAGTCTTTACTTTTCTTTAGATTAGGGTTTCCACTTCACATTTAAACTCCTTGAATTTGTCAAATACTTCATCCCTTTTCTTGAGAAGGTAGAACCATGTCTTTCTAGAATGATCATAAATAAATGTTACATAATAAATATGACCTCCAAGTGATTTGTTAGACATGTGCCCACACACATCAAAATGTATGAGGTCTAATATTTCTTTAGACCTTCTTTCACTATTTGAAAATGGGTTTCTTGTATGTTTTTCCAAAGGTCATCCCTTGCAAACTCCTTCACAATATTCTTCGATATTTGGTATGCCATGAACTAGATGTTTAAGATTGGGAATGACCATGTAGTGAAGATGACCATATCTTCTATGTCATAGCTCAATGGGATTGATTTCCATATGAACTAGGGCTTGAGGAGGTGGTGTAATGACTCTATATAAGCTTCCTTCACGAACTCCAATAACCCTATATTTATCAATACTTGAATATTTTCCCCAAACCAAGACCTTTCCATCAACAAAAGCAACTCTATCCGCTTTATATTTTAAGCAAGAAATTGAAAGAAAATTATTTTTCAAACCTAGAACATATAGTGTGTTGTTGAGATGTATTTTTTCTCCATTCTCCAGCTTCAAAGATGTTGATCCCAGGCCTCTAGTAACATAACTTTTTTTGTCTCTCAATTCCACTGCATGAGAAGATAGTTCCTTTGATAGAGTTTGTAGTTGTTTACCTTCCCCTGTCATATGACTTGATGCTCCATTGTGAATGATCCATGCATTATCATCATTAAGTGATCCTGTAAGTGCAATTAAGAAACCTTGACTGTTGACCTTGTTGAATAAGTAGTAGACAATCTTCTTGATCCATATTCTTGTAGAATTGAATCCCATTCTTACCATATAGGGAGTAATCATTTCCTTCAATCTAATGAAGTGATCTTCAATCTTCTTCGACCTTAGCTTTGATACCATGTTGAGAAATCAATGCTAGTAGAACTAGGATTGAATTTCTCTTTCTTAATAATTACTTGTGAATTATGTTAGCTTATTTTACTTATTTTTTATATTATCATTGATCAATCAATTACCAAATTATGTGTGCATGAAGATCACAAAAACACAAGACATAAAATGTAGGCACTCTGTCACGGCAAAACCCTTATCTAGGGGAAAACCCAATCAAAATATCTTCCTTCAATAGTTTTTCTTGAGACTCTTCGACCTAGACACAGGCCTCCTTCACACTAAGATAACATTTCCTTCTTCAATGCAACCTTCGACCTAGTAGCAACAACACTTCGACCCTAGAAACTTCGACTTGGCAACTTCTAACATCAAGATGTAGCAACAACAACTTTGACTTTGACAAGAAGACTTCGATCTCCTAGACTAGCCCACAAGAGAGAGAGAGAGAGATCCCAAAACTTCAATTTTGTCCTTCCCTTCCTTCTTGACCAAACTCACACTCCTTTTAGCCTCCTTCTTCACCTTTGCACTTTTCCCAATTTCTAGCTTCAGATATCGAACTATGTGTGAGAGAGTGAGATGCTCCAAATGAATTCAGACTACCTTGTATGTATAGCTTTCCAATGAGGTTGAATTACCTTTCTTGAGGCCGAATTGACCTTGTCGAGGCCGACTTGGTGTGAAGGTCACATAATTCATCTTTGACTCAAAAATAATTATTCTTACATCGATCGAAAACCCAAGAAGGGTCTCATAAAATATACATTGACTCTAATAACTCTTTATTAATCCTAGGAATCCACAATAGGGACTTTCACTAACAAAATGATGGCTCAAGCATGAAACCCTTGCTTTAATAAGTCCTTGTAACAATAATAAAAATTATTTTGGCAAATACATTTTATGAAGACTGAACCTAGTTACATTTTTCAACAATTTTGTATGAAAGAAAAATGTAATGTACTTCAATCATGAAATTTTCTACTAACCTCTTACATTTTTGGACAATTGTGATTACTAAAACCTTAGCTTACATTTACTCAACGAATTTATTATGGGAATACATGGCTATGTGGTCTATTTAGTAATTGAATTAAGATAATATTTAAATTTTTTTAGTTAATTGTAAATTATTTTTCTCATTAAACTAACCAGTGTATTCTTCTTTTTAAAATGCATTCAATTATGTTAGAAAATGGTTCAAACCAATATGTTCCTTTTTAATTTCAACAAATTTAACCAAAAAATGCACCAATGTTGAATTAGTCCACTTTAATCATTAATAGTTCACCCAAAGCATGGATATTTAAGAATGGCTCTAGAATATGAAACCCTAGAACGAATCTTAATTCTATAAATTGAACTATTTCATACTTAATTAAGGATCATTTTCTCAACATTTATATGCCTATGTTACGAGATTTTCTCTTCACTTAGGTTTTCCCATTGTGGCCCATCTCTCCCTTCTTCGATTTGCGTCCATTAAAGATTCATCATGAAGACATTGAAGACCATTGAAAAAATAATGGACCATGTAGAACATAAAATAGATTGAATTCCAGAAGAATGGCTTTGGATCCATCGCATCCATACGAAAAGTATATATTGACCATTCTAAATCTTTTCTTACTTGAACAAAATCTCTTTTATCATACCCTACCACACCCCCTCCACCCAATATTTACATGTATTAATTTGATATTGGGTAAATACATTTGCTTTCAATAAACAATCACAGAATAGATTAGAACTTTTTCAATTTGCTTTAATAATTTAAATTTAGGATTTTTGCATTATTGAATAGGAAAGGTGTTTTTTCACCAGTTGTTTATAATGCGCCTTTTTGAAAGCCTTTTTGGTGGATTTTTCCAGTCAAAATCCGGCAGCAATTTATTGGAATCGCAAGTTTGATAGCTAGTTTCTGCACAATCAACGCGTCTTAGGGGTTTTTCAGGGTGCTGAATCCAAATATGCAGTTAAAAAACCATTTTAACTTCAAAAAATCAAGATTTAACCTCAATTTCTTTCGCCGGATTCCGTCAACGGAATCTCCAAAAAGTCGCATTATAGACAACTCATTTTTTTCATGTATTGTGTAAATTGTTTTGAGATATTTTTTTCTTTTATTATTCATCTAGTTACTTAATAGAATATACGTATTTTATTTTATTGTTTTTCAGAATATACCAAGTTAAATTTTAGGCTTTTTTAATTCATATAATAAAAAATAAAAATAAAAATTGGATTAATCACATCATTATGATTTGATCGTTATTTTGAACCAATAATATGGTTTATCCTTAAAACAAAAGTGAAAAAATCAATTGTTGCTAAAGAATAAATAGCAAGTAACATTAAAAATTAGTTATTAAATTAATAAAATAATATTTACTAATTTTTAATTTTTTTTCTTTTGATGTGGTTCACGAACACCTTGGTCAACGGGTGGTCGCTACGTCCATGGAAAAATTTGAGTTGATCAACCCCTAAGGGAATCTAGCCCTACGACCCACTAGGAGCCTAACCCAAGGGCTTTGGGCAGAATGGACCTTATTGACATCCAACCTATGACCCATCCCGACATAGCGATTACATGATTTTGACAAACTTCACAAACCCTGAGGCTATTTATGGATTCTTTAATATAAAACCACTGTTGTAATAATTGTTATATATTAATAGTTATATTACTAAAATCATTATTATTATTATTTTATAATAAATAAATTATAAACGCTAAAACATATTTATAATTAATAAATTTAATTATTTTTCTATTTTATATTTTTAAAATAAGGGAAAACTAATTAATTTTATATCTTAATAATATATAATCTTTGTATTAAAATTTAACATTATTGATACTTAGCAATTGTCCCATAGGTACCATACTAGAGAAGCTAATCGGATTATATCTACAAGACGAGATAAACTGGTTGTGGAAACAAACGACTTGTTTTCTTTCGCACGGAATTAATTGTGCAATTTACTTTCTTAATGTTCTTGTTTATCTCTCATTTACCAAGGAAACACACTTTGAATGTACCTATCTTCATTTAGAGTAAGATTAATTACCCAAATCAAGAGATTTAAGTTAATTAATACAAAATTCAAGAAACCTCTATAGATGGCAAGGCATATCAAGCTCGGCTAGTGACCAAGCAATAAACCACCATGACTATCCTCCTACACAATATTTCAGGGAAAAACACCATAATGTGTATATTGCATTTAGAAATCAAAACATAATATTAGAAACTAGTGAATATTGCTATTAAAAAGTTAATTCCATTACAAACCATGGTATTATTATTATATTTTATAAAGAATAATATACTTATATAGAATGATACTACATTGAAAACCATAATTGTATAAATACAAAGTCAAAATATAATATTCGAAAACATGCTAAATATAACATCATTGTTCTTTATTAAAGTTGTCATTGTTCTTTATTAAAGTTGGTTTGTGATAGTGTATTTATTTGAGCATAATACTCATAAACATAAGGTAAATAAATTTAGTTAACGAGGATGCACATAAGCATAATGCCAAAGCCTATCATGTGAATGCTTTAAAACTCTATGGGTTTGGCCCAGTAACCCTAAGACACCTACAGTTCTATTTGGGGTCTGAGCAAATGGACAGATATTTGCAAAGCAAATTCGAGCGCTAAGCATAGGCAATTTCAGAAATGTGGGGCTGATTTCGAGTAGTCGATGTAGCATCTAGCCTCTTAGCAAATCGCTAACAGATGTTAACTATTTAGGCTAACCCCGAGATTAATGAAGTCAATGTCACATGGTTCAGGTTCTTAGCAAATAGCTAACAGATGTTAACTATTTAGGTTAACCCCGAGATTAATGAAGTCAATGTCACATGGTTCAGGTTCAAATTTAGGTTCAATAATGATTAGGTTTAGTTTGAATTCTAATTTTTTTGATGAGATTCGTTTAGGATAGTATATAAATAAAATGAATTATAAGATTAAATAGCAATAAACCACTTTTAAAAAAAAATATTTTACTCAATTTAGCTCGTTGCAACACATTTAAAAAAATTCCATGGACCACTGAAAATATAAATTGAATAGCGACAGATATTGCGCATTCCAACTGCAATGTAATATATATGGGCCATAATTTCTTTTCGATGGCATGGTGGGAATGGACGGACAGACATCCTTGTCTTCCATCACGCTTTTCCACCGAACTCTACGAAAATGGAAAAGGTGTGCCATGAACATGGAGGCAAAGGTGTTTCCCCTCTCTTTTCATTAAAAACTCGTTTATACAACACGTATCCATTGTGTCTATTATCACTCGAGAGCCCTACTTTCATCATTCGACACCCATGGCTGCGATCTCAGTTCTCTCTCCTTTCCTCTTCGTGCCTTCTGTGCTCATATTGTTGTTCCTTTCTAGCATTAATGGATTAAGGCTTTAAGCCATCTGGCGCTTGAAACCACCGATCCATTGAATGTGAGTCACTTCTTCAATCTCCATCCAAATGCAACGTCCAGCCATGGCGAGGGCCATGGATTTCCACTTTTCTCCCCAACTACGTCCACTGTTGTTACTTGGCCTTCATTTCCATGGATTTCCACTTTTCTCCCCAACTACGTCCACTGTTGTTACTTGGCCTTCATTTCTCATAAATTCTCTCGGTAAAACAGTGAAGAACCAGGCCAACGCGAATCTTTCAGCGTCCAAGGCTTCAGCCACGGCTAGAGTGACCTTTCGCTACAGCGGCCTTGCTCTCATGGTGGAAGCCATGGTGGTAACTCCTCCCCAGAAGCAACGCATGGTGTTCAACATAGGCAGCGAGCTCTCCTAGCTCCATTGTTCAAAAACCCCTGCATTCGATCATACTCTCTCTTCTTCCTACAAGGCAGTACCCCGCAAATCCCCTGTTTGCACTAAAAAAACCACGGACTTTCCCCTTCCAGCCAGCTGCGATGCCAAACGTCTCTGTCATTTCACGTGCGCATACGCTGATAGCCTGGCGGGCACGCCGGCTTTGATGGGTCTCAACCATGGGGCTTTATCCTTCTTTTCTCAACTAGGAACCCTCAATATTCCGCCCAAATTCTCATACTGTATCGTCGATCGTTTCCATTCTCCGGATTCTCCAGGTCTCTTTTACTTCGGAAATTCTCCTTTTGCCAAATATGTGCACTACACGCAGCTCTTCACAATA
>APFE031619315.1:330865-363425 GCA_000404065.3 Pinus taeda | reverse complement strand
CTCTACTCAGTCTATGTTCATGAGACATAAGAGAAGCACTCAGTTCATCTACCGTGAACTGTGAGAGATCTTTTATTTCTTCTATTGCTACCACAACAGCTTCAAACCTTGAGGGTAAACATCTCAAGATTTTCTCTACGATCCTTCTTTCTTCAAGAATTTCAGAATGAGATCTTATCTAGGTTATCAACCCAATAACCTGAGTGAAGAATGAATCTATTGTATCAGATTCCTTCATGATGAGTGTTTCAAAGTCTCTCCTCAACATCTGCAACTTTGCAGTCTTCACCTTCTCCATGCCTTGACAGGCAATCTTGAGAATATCCCATGCTTCTTTGGACTTTGTTGCTGCTACAATCCGTGGAAAGACACTTTCATGTACTGATTGGAAGAGGAAAAAGAGGGATTTGGCATCCTTCTTTTTGTCACTCTTCAACTGGTCTCTTTCTGCTACTGTCAAAGCAGCTAGTGCTGTTGCATCTACAGGTTCAGCATAGCCAGTTTCAACCAGCTCCCATATTCCTTGAGAAGCAAACAATGCTTTCATTTTTATGGACCAATCACTGTGATTTTTCCCATTAAATTGTGGCAGTTGGGAATTTGTCAAACCTGTTCCAGCATCTGCCATATTAACTCTGTATAGGTAAAGAAGAGATTACTAACTGTAAAATTAAAAACAAGCAAAAACTTTCTCTGCTGGAAAAAATCTGCTCTTCAAACTTCTTACAGCTCCTATAGTGAAAAACAAACTTTGTTTTTGACTCACTGAGTGCCTAGACTAGCTCTGATACCATGTTGGAATTTTATGGTGATTTCAAACAAACAAGACCAGAGAAAAATGCTCTGATACCATGTTGGAATTTTCTGCTAAATTCCTTAACAAACAGACAACACAAAACTGCTCTGTTTTTACACAGAAAACTGATAATTTCATTTTCTGGACTTGGTGTTGCAGCAACAGGATTCGGTGTTGTAGCAACGCTGATCGTGGTGTTACAGCAACATGAAATAATACTCTGTTTTTGCTAACACAGAAAAAAACAGAAAACTGCTTACTGGAAACTGTGTTGCGGCAACACAGTTTGGTGTTGCAGCAACGCTGATCGTGGTGTTGCAGCAACGTGATTCGTGACGTCAAGTCACTCGGTGTAACGGCAACACATTTTTGACGCTAAGTCACTTTAAGAAAATTGACGCTTGGTGTTACAGCAACTAAAACAATTTGGCGTCAAATCACTAATAGACTTGCACAGTAAAATCAAAGTGTTTTTGACACTTGGTGTAACAGCAATAGAAAATAAGCAAAACAGTAAACTTGTATTCATAAGCAATAACCAAAACTGATACAATAAACTTAGCTGTTACAAGAGGAACGCTTCAGTTCCAAAAATCAATTTTCTATCTCAGAAAATCGCAGGTTCAACATTGTTGTGCATTTATAGAAGAGACACACTCTTGTTCTTCTAACCTTCACTCTCTTCTCTCAGAGTACAAAAACAGAACTGCTGTTCTAAAATTTCTTACATTCAGACAGAAAACAGAACTGCTATTCTTTTCTGCTTACACCTTGCACTTGAAAACAGAACTACTGTGCGTTACATTTATAGAAAAATAAAAATCTGATTAAACAATAAACTAAGTAAAATATCTGCTTATATTTATCTTTGTATTTATTGCAGAAGGCAGTGATGCCTTTTCAGCAAAAATAAGACGGTTGTCTGCAGGTGATTTAATTTCTGAATTTAATGCTCAAAAATATCAGAAGACTTTGCGGCACCGAACAATCTGAAATAACTGCTGTAGATCAAATCTTTGTTCAAAATTTATGTGATGCAATTGGAATTAAATTCCAACAGAAGAGAACTGGGTAGAGGGACCAAAGCCTTGGAATCATTTAAAACCTAAAATGTTAATTGGATGAGTCCTTGGTCCACTACAAGCTTCGAAACCGTGTGGCTAAGTTTTCAAATAAAATTGCAGACATGAATAAGTATCCAGTCGGAGAGGAAGTAAACACCTAATAAAAAGAAATATAAAAAGATATTTAACTGCAAATGGGCCATGGAACGAAGCTTACAAAAAAAAATTCCAATGTGGATCTTCAAGTCTGGTAGATGGAACGGAGGGAAAATAAGTCATAGAGGCTGAACCAAAGGAATAAGGGTTCAAACTTGACTTGTAGTTGCAGAGCTCATTCAAGAGTGAGTGGAGAGGAAAATGAGACTGAAATGGTAGAATGGGGGTGGGTAGGTACACTGAAAACGACCCCAAACCACTCCAACTATCGATTTCAAACCCTAAATGCGCATGCCATTGACGTTCAAAGACGTCAGGGTATCCATAGGTTACCACGTGGAAATGTCAGTGTAATATATAGCCTGCAAAGAGTCCAGATTGTTCTAATATTAATACATATAAACTACAATCACGCTCTTCCACATTGTAATGTGATAGTGAGTAATATACCATATAAAAAAATTAAAATTACAGCATGAACTCCACCATGATAACACCACCATAAATCTGAATGGTGAACTTTGATATAAGAAAACCAACAATCTATTGCATGGTTCAAGATATACTATTGTATCCTAAGGTTTTGAATACATGAATTATAGATATCAGATTTGTTACATATAATGCTAAGGGTATACCCCTGTGTTCAAGATTTATATATTCTATGAGGATTTAGGTTTTTATCAAATACTATGGGTTGTAAAAATATATATAAATATATATATATACATATAAATATATATATATATATATAGTATATATATTATTATATATATTTATTAAAAACAAGAAGAAGGAGGACTTATGCATGCATTATGTATATATAAATCAAGCAAAGGCCATCGATAATGAAAAGATTGTAAGATGTCTAATGTGTTTAAAGTGGATAAACTTATGGTCTAGTTAAACTTGAACCATGAAATTTGTATGAATACAACTATTATAGTTGGGTTTTTATTTCTTTAAGTAGAAGTAGTTGTATTACACATTATTAAAAAAAAATATCGTTTCCTCTCGTATCTAAATGTGTTGATGAGTAGAATTCTATGAGGGATGTGATAAGTGGTATCAAAGCGAGGTTCCAAAATTGAGGCCTTGTGCCAACCATTCCATTTAGACTAACATAATTTTTTCTTCCTATTACATAGTCAATACAAGGTGGATATAAAGAAGGAGCTCAAGGAAGAACCTATTGAAGTACCCACATTTATGAAGATGAAATTTACATACATTTGTGCCAACAAACCCAAGTTCCGACCATGGAACTTTTGAACGTGATGGAGGGATTGCAAAATGATATAGTAAATCTTTATTTTGATAATGAAAGATTGTTGAAAGCTAGAGTGAAACAAGAGCATACAATTATGAACCTGATAGATAGAACAAACTCTAATACTCTAGAGGCAAAAAAAGAGAAGAAAATAAGGGAGAAGCCTCTAAACATAAAACAATGGAAGAAGAAGTTGAAAGTCAAAGGAAGAAGGTTGATGGAGAAGAAAATGGTTTGCCCAAGTCTCAAAGTAGACTAGAAAAGAAGCCTAAAGTAGAGTTCCATGGAGAATTTAGAAAAAACAAACCCCCAACATATGATGGGTAATCCGAGGAGGAAGTCGAAGCATGGATGATGAACATAGATCAGTATTTCAAGGTTTACGATGATACGACTGAACTAAAAGCTAAGTTGGACACTTATCAATTGCGGGGAAAATCATACCTATGGTGGGAGGAGGTTCAAACATTTCACAATTTGGACTGAAAGGAAGTCAATTGGAGGAATTTCAACATCTATTCAAGGAAAAGTACCTCCCAGAACGATATTTTGATGATGGGACAAAGGAGTTTCATGATTTAAAGGTATGACATATGTCCATGGATGAATTAATAACCAAATTTATGCATCTACCATGTTATTTACCTGGTATAAAGGAAGCAAAAACAAAATATAGTGGTTCATAAGATTCCCCCCCCCCCCTTTAAAGAGTGAATCGAGTATGATAACCCCAACACTATGGATGAGGTCATTCGTAAGGAAAATATCGTTTACTAGAAAGCTAAGTAGAATAATGATAACTCTAAAAAATGGCTTAATAAAAAGAAAGAATGAGCCATACAAAATAATAAAGGGGGAAAAAGAGAATATTTTAGACATAGTGGAAAAGGGGGACAAAATCGTAACTTCAACAAGAATAATGATCATTGTCAAAAGTCACAGGTGAAGACCCATATTGGGTCCAAACATACTAAACCTAATAAGGACCCAATGGGAAAGAAAGGGACCCATTAAAATGTTGGGGTTGTGGTCAACCCCACTTTTTACGAATTTGTCCCTACGACATAAAAATAGTTCAACACTTGTAAAATGTTCAAGAAGCCTCCACCATCAATGATGTAGGAAGGAATAATCCACAAAATAGTGTAACATTGCAGGAGCGATAGGAAGAGCACAAATCCAATATGGTGGAGGTAGAAGGTACTATTCTTGAGCAATCTATTTTGATATTAATTGCTTCTTGTGCTAGTTTAAGTTATGTTATCCCTAGAATCATAGAAATATGAAAACTAGTGGATTAAATATATAAAAATCCCTAGATGGTACAACTAGCTACAAGAGAAAAGAGAAGAGTCATTAGCTGGATTAAAGCGTGCTTGATTATGTTGGACGGAAAATATCATAAAGTCAATTTACAAGCATTTCCATTAGGCTGCTAATGATGTTTTGATAGGCATGGATTGGCTAGAAAGTCATAAAGAACTCGTTAACTACCTGGAGAAAACAGTTACTTGTGTAAAAGATAGTCGTGGAACACAAGTTATAAGGGGCATATTCAGACCAATTTTGATTCGTCAAATATCAACATTACAGTTAAGGAAAGTAGCTATGAAAGGATGCCAATGTTTTTCCATTAAGGCATAAAAGTAGTCCTTGGATAAGACATAAAATTTGTTAGAAAAATTAGAAGTGGTGGGAGACATTAAAGATATATTTCTAGAGGAGATTTTGGGGTTGCTTCCCAAGAGGGAAATTTCTTTATCCATAGAATTGATACCTGGGGTAGCACTTGTATCCAAAGCTCCCTACTAGATGATGGTACTTGAACTTATGGAATTGAAAATTCAATTGCAGGAATTGTTGAGTAAGGGTTATATTGGATCCAACGTATGCCAATGGGGTGCACTAATCATTTTTATAAAAAATAAGGATGGGACATACATATTGTGCATCAATAGCCAATAGCTAAATAAATTAGCAGTCAAGAATAAATACCCTTTAACCTAAATTAATGATATTTTTTATTAGGTTAAGGGGGAAGTCATGTTTTCTAAAAGACACCTTTGGTCCAGATACCACCATTTAAGAATAAGAGAAGAAGACATCACAAAGACAATATTTAGGACCTGATATGGACACTATAAATTCACAATGCTACCATTTGGGCTCGTGAACGTGCCTGCCACTTTGATGTGCCTAATGAATATTGTGTTCAACAAATTTTTAGACGGATTTGTGTTAATTTTTATCAAGGATATATTGGTGTACTCTAAAACATTGGAAGAACACAAAATTATTTTAGAGATAATGTTGAGAACCTTGTAGGAAAACTAACTATATGTAAAATTTAGTAAATTTGAGTTATTTTAGGATAAAAAACAATATTTAGGCGACGTAATTTTAAAGGAGGGGATAACATTATATCCATAGAAGCTGAAGGATATCCTTGAATGGCCAGTACCAAAGGACATGGATAGAAAGATATTTTATGGGAACAACCAACTATTACTCTAGGTTTATTGAAGGGTTTTCCAAATTGTCGCACCCTATCACTTCCCCACAAAAAGAGGGTAAAATTTCTATGGACTCAACAGTGTTAAGAAATCTTTGAAAAACCGAAATATCTACTTAGTGTTTTTTAGATGTTTAAAATAATAGATCCAAAAAAAGATTTTATAGTGTGTACAGATGCATTCTTGGAAGACTTGGGGGGTTTGCTTATGCAAGTGGGGTATGTTGTGGATTACAAGTCATGAAAATTGAAAGAACATGAAAAAAATTATTTAGTATATGATTTGGAGTTAGAATTTGTAATTCACACTCTCAAAATGTGGAGGAATTATTTAGTTGGAAGAAAATTCACTCTAATTAAGGATCACATAAGTCTAAGGTAACAACAAGGGAACCAGGCGGATGGACTTCCCAAATGAATTTGACATTGACATTAGATACATCAAAGGAAAGGAAAATAAGATGGAATATCCTTAAGACATAATCCGAAATAGATTTATGAGCTTTTATCAATCAAAGTGAAACATCTTTGCTAGAAAAAGTCAAAGATGCAATGCTAACATATCGAAAATATGAACAGATGTGTAGAACACTCGAAAGTAAATTTGAGCTAGATAAATAGGTTGATTATAAAAGTATCATAACTAGGATGTTAATGTATAAAAAAATATTTTATATACCAGATTAGGAGGAAATCAAACAATTAACTATGGATGAACATCATAAGAAACCTTTTGCAAGACATCCAGGATACCTGAAAATGATAAGAACCCTAAAAAAATAGTTCCTTTAGCTTGGACTGAAGAAGGGAGTGGTTGAATATATGGTTAGGTGTCATGAATTTCAACAAGTAAAAACAAAACACCAACATCAAACTCTCATATTAAATCCCTTAATGTGAGGTGATATCCCTAGATTTTATTATAGGATTGCCTTAGACACGAAGACATCATGATTCCATCATAGTAGTAGTTGAAACACTAACACAAGCTTCCCATTTTATTTCTATACAGTCTACGTATAAAACTACACCAGTGGATGATATATTTATGAGAGAAATTTTTAAGTTATATGTCGTACCCAATGTGGTCATAATGGAAAAGGATCCAAAGTTCACCTTGAAGTTTTGGAAGTGCTTACTTATAGGATTATGTACATAATTAAAATTAAATATTTCATATTGACCAAAGATAGATGAGAAGACCAAAAGAGTTAATCATATGTTTGAAGACATGATACACATGTACGTAATGAACCAACCTACAGAATGTGAGGATTACCTACATTTGGTGGAATTTTCATACAATAATGACTATCAGGCCTCTTTAAAAATGAGTTCCTTTGAGGAATTATATAGAACGAAATTTCAATCACCCTTAAGTTGGAGTCAAATAGATGAGTGGTTGATGTTAGGACCAAAACTATTACAAGAAATGGATCAAATGGTAAAGAAAATCAGATAGAATTTGAAGGAGGCATAAGACAAAAAAATGGCTCTCTTGATATTAAAAGAACTCCTAAAGAATTCCAAGTAGTAGAACACATATATTTAAAAGTGTGACGAAAGAAAATTTCCTTGGAGTTAGAGAATTGTCCTAAGCTGGCTCCTCGGTATTGTGGGCCATTCGAAATATTGGCAAGGGTGAGACCAATAGACTATTAATTAGCTTTACTAGCTCATATTAGGATACATAATGTATTTCAGGTATCTTTATTGAATAAATATATATTTGATCCTAATAATGTAATTATTTGGAATTTTGTACAATTCGAATGACAAGGAGAAGTTAAGGTTGAACCTATATAAATTTTGGATCAAGGTGAAACTACTATCCAGAACAGAGTTAATTCTCAACTCAAAGTGCAATGGGAGCATTTTTGGGCCTAGTGAGGCCACCTGGGAATTGGAAAAAGACATGAGAGAAGCTTTCCCAATGTTATTCGAAATAAGAATGGAATATTGAAACACGGATGACGATGCCCCATTAAGGGGGGGGGGGAGATGTGACACCCCTCATTAAGTGTCTATGAATTACTCATGACTTTAATTTCTTCCATTATGACTAAAATGTTAAAAAAATATAGAAAAGTCTATTCATGTAAATATTTATATTTTTTTATACAAATAATCACATTTATGAAGATAAAAAAAAATAATGTTGTTAACACTATTGAGAATGTGTTAAGAGTTGTCAAGTGGAACTTAACTCCTACTTGTGAGGGAAATGGTTGGAATTAGTTATTCCTAGGAGGAGGGTAGAAACAAAATAAGAAGAGTTTCTCCATTTGAAATTATTCAAAAGAATAAGCAAGAGGGACAAGAAATGTATTTCTTGGATGGAGAAAAATGACATGGATTTGGCTTTGTTTATGAATGCACTAGGAGAGAAATATAGTAATTCATAATCGTAACCCATGGGAGAGAAAGACTAGTGGGAACTCGAGAAGCTTTTATAGGTGTAGGAGACATAGCTTATAAAAAAAAACATTTAAATTCTTGAGGTTGTTTCTCTAACAAGAAGGAGAAAAGGTTGGGGGTAGCTAGTTGAAAAGGAAAAGATGTTAGCTTATAGTTGAGAGGACCAAGATAGATATTATATAATTCCTAGGAGAAGAATAGATAAGTATTTGGTAGATTATTATTATTATTAATTGATTGGACAGGAAGAAAATAAAGGTTAATGAGTATGAACCTCTGTAATGTTTGTACATTACATATTTATATAAGCCATGGAATTTTTAGCTCTAACTTGTAATAGGTGGGGATTCTTGAGTGAACCTAAAGATATCAATCTAAATAAGGTAAATGACTAGCAGGGAATCATGGAAAAGAATGGAAAACAACAAGTATATAGGTAAAGATTATGGTTATAGAGGAAAATTAGATCTTAATCAAAGAAAAAATAAAAGATTATCAAATAGGGTTTCTTGGATGTTGTGATTGAGTTAGTAATAGAAAGGTATTATTTTTAAGAGAGTCTACCAATAAAATACTATATGCATTGATAAGTCTCTCTCTCTCTCTCTCTCTCTCTCTCACTCTATATAAATACTATATCTATATATATATACTATATAATATATATATATCAGATATGATCTCTCTCTCTCTCCTCTTCTCTCTGTATATATAATATAATATATATTGTGTGTGTGTGTGTGTGTCATATATAATATAATAAATATAATATATATATCTATATATAATAAATAATACATATTATATATACAGAGAGAGATTGAGAGAGAGAGAGAGAGAGTTGTTGAAAGTAATAAAGACTAGAAGTGAACAAGGTTAGTTACCATAGAAGGAGGATGTGTAAGTTGACACTGTTTCTATCTAATTGGGTAACAAATGTAGGTTCCAAATAAATAGATCATGGGGAGAGAAGACAAGTCTTATTATAAGTCCCACCTGATTCCATGCACTATTACTTATAACTGATACTATGTATTTATTTTACATGTGTATCAACTACTTCTCTAGATAACTAAAAATTATCATGCACTAGAGAATAACCAGTTTCTTTTGATTTAATGGAAAGTAGTTTAAAAATAGGTAGGCATGCATGAAAATGAAGGAATTACAAGAATTATGTCCGACCATAAAAGCTACAGTGCCATAAATGGAAATACAAATTTTCTTTGATTTCAAGTATGAAGATAGAAAGAATGCTTAGCATAGATTTGGCTCTACTAGGGTTTGTGAGCTCTAATTGCCCATGCTGAGATCACATTGGATGGTCAGGGCCATCTACCTCTCCCCTTCTATGTGGCTCCTTCTCCTCTCGCCTACTTTTTTGATGGAAACACAGTGAATCATCAATGGGTGGCCCCTCACTTGGGCAGAGGTGGAAGGGCTCCCTCCTCTCATGATGCTGTCAACCAGATGCCTTTTGTTTAATCAAACAATATGGCATAGGTAGCTCAGCCTCGACAACCACTAAAATTCCTGTAATTGGAGCATAATGGTATGCACAAGGTCAGAACCGTTGCCTACCAAAGGTAGAGAAGAACCCCAAATGTAATGTGCCCCTTTGGCCTACCTTGGAATAATAGTTGATTAGGCTTCTAGTTAGCAAATAGGCTCCTATTCTAGTGAATTCTTTTGTTATTTATCATTTAGATTTTATGCTGGTTAAGGGTATCTTTAGCCACCCATATATCCATGTTAACATTATATAACAAACTCCATAGTCATTATTAAGTTCGACTAGAGAGGGGGAGGATGAGGACTTCTAAATTTATCTATAAGCTTATATGTTATGTCAATATTAAGGATCTCTTAGATGTAGGAAAGGTTCGGATAACCTGATTCTCAGACCATATACTGAAAACTATCGCGAGCATAAACGTTTGGAGAGTTATGACCCAACACTAGTTACCATTCAAGATAATTTCACTGGATATATATTTTCCAGTTACATTCGTTGGATATCTTAGAGACCCATGCATGCAAACTTTAAAATGATATACCATTAATTCCTTTCATGCATAAACATTTGCAAAACACTAAGACATGTTATCCTTCCTTATCGAGGTAAAGATAACCTAATAACTTTAATATATGTATGAGATCACATGATGGTCACATACATAATTTAATCAATTATTTCTCTGAGGAAGGAATTAAGAAATCCATATAACTCAACTGTATGATTTATCATCCTATTAAGTAAGGATTAAACATGAATCACATATTATGAAAGTAAATCTCACCTGAATAGAGGAACACACATGTAATTCATTCAAATATTCTTAGAACTAAGAAAATTCCTCATAAGAAAATTGGAACAATAACAGAGGGAGAGTAAGAGCCAACATACAAACATTCCATGCATATGCAACCAAGTAAACCTCACTTAGAGGGAGGAGCACCACCAACCAACCATGAATCACATGTGATTCCCCCCGAGCCAAAGATCTTGCCAAGGATCAATTGTCCTCAATTGATCAATGCACTGGGTATTTAATACCCTCTTTCATGATTTAGTTACCATTAGCAACGTCCCTCTTTTATGGATGTTTCCATTTGTCTAGGTCTTTTCCTTAAAAGCTCATCTTTATCTCCCATGAGGCTTTTCCTCATAAAATATTACCTTTATCTCCCGCAAAGCTTTTATGTCCAATGGATCTTATCTACCATCCATCCATGGATCTACAATCCATTCAAGCTTATCTAGAATCACATCTAGAAGCTTAATCTTGAAAGATTCATCTCTATCCCATTCCTCATGGGATTTTGCAAGAATATCCTCTCTCTTGGTGCTCCACCCTCCAAGTGATTTATTTTATTAATTTATTTAATAACACATTTGCTTTTTATATTACATATCACCTAGATTTCCTCAACTTAGGTTTAGAATAGTTTAACCCACAAAGGAGGGTATCAAACCTAGCTTTCCTTAGCTTAGGTTTACAACCATTTAACACACGAGGGAGGATATCACACCTAACTTTAGCATAGCTTAGGTTTACAATAATTTAGTACACAAGGGAGGGGTGTTACATACTACCCCCCTTAAATTTTACACCGTCCTCAGTGTATCACTGCATCATGTCCTCGTTCATAGGTATCTAGGTTTCAAATCAACAACTCTCATGTCTCTTCCATCTGATGAAATTTTTCCGATGTAAATTGGTCACAAGGAGTGCTCCCAGTGCTTCTCCTTCCATAGTTACATCGGTCTCAAGGATTTCTCTCCATTCATAGCTACCTATAACATTTTTTCAAACCATTTGTGAGAATTTATAGATGTAAAAGTTTAACTATGATAAATATCATGATCTGTTACTTAATATTATTAATGAAGCTACTATTTATCAGTTATTTTATCTGAATAATGCATGTTCTCTACTTGCATTTTTTCAAGCCTTTGTGTTCCTATGGAACACTTGCTTCTCATAGTCTCTCTGCATATAATACATCAATTAGCATATTTTCCACATTAATATGCCTACAAGGTCATAATAGATTAGTTCACATAACAATATATATTCATCATATACATATTCATCGTAATTGTATCTATGCCAAACTACAATTAACCATAGTTATTTATACCGAACTTACCTTCCTTCTTCTCAATAACCACCAGATTTGTTTACCTGGCCAGACATCTATCCAATGTCTCCATGCATACCTGTACACAAGGTATGTTGTACACACTAATACACATTTCATTTTTCAACCTTGTAGCATATGTAGTCATAAGGTCCCATATGTATTTTTGTATATAGTCCATCTGTGGTACAACCTATAATACCATCCTCATGGTATCACCTGCATGACATAAACTTTATCCACATATTTTCCCATCATAATAGTATCATACCAACATTCCTTTATCTTTAACCATGTTTAGTTTTGCAGGATTTTTTTATGATCATGCTTCATCTATGTAATTAAGAAAGTTTTGTGTCAAGTGTAAATCAATTCCAGATTTCATGTGGTTATAATATCAGTCACATAGTATTGTATTCATGCACATTTTCATCTTAATCATACCTTCTGCTCAATGTTCTAAAGTGAACTATTAACTCATAGATTTTGAATTTTAATATTCATCAGATCATTAATCCATCTCGTATGTTTTACTATTGCTCTTTTTATGCCTCGACAACCTGTTGGCCATGCATCATTTAGTGTAGTTATACATGAAAGTTTTTACTACTTTCAATCCTATACTTCTTTTAGTTGTAAGTGTTTATGATCTCAAGGTATTACATGTTATCTCATCCTTAACATTAAATCAACCTTTATGAAAAGATGGGTTATCTACTTTATGAATTTTTGTTTGAATTACACAACATTTCCTTATGTTGTCCAGACACTTTATCAATGCAATCCAATAAGATAACCTCTCAAAATTGCTTGGTACATTATGATATCAATCCATTTAAATAGATTATTAAATATCATTTAATAGACCCAGTGGTCCATACATTTGTGCTACTTCATCAATTACTATGGTTTGCATCAAGGATACTTATACGTTCTATTATGCATATCCATCAAAAGATGCATGTCCTGGAAACCCCTTAATAATACTTTCTTCCAACTGAAGAAAAAATCACATTGTAAGAAGATGCATTAATCAAAGGATTGATTTGAACAACAATTTCTACAGATTATATAGTCTTGTACTATAACATGTTCTCACCGTCCTTTACATTGGTATAACAATTTCATAGAAATTATACCATTTATAAGTTGTTTTTATAGCATGATGACCATAGTTTAATCTCTATCGAGAATCATAGTCTAGTTTTATGAGAATTGTGATTCTTACATTCATGAAGGAAACATATGTAAGTGGGTTACTCAAGTAATGATATCTTCCTCCCATGTGCATTACTTGTTATTAATCTTAAACAAATCAAACAACGTTAATTTTAATGCATTTTCTCCCTATTGCATGCTATAACAACTTTAGTTATAATATTTTTTCATGTAAGACTAATAACCTTCAATTCCCTTGTCCAACCCAACTCTTAAACACATTCATAAGTTATTCGTGCATACTTTGAGTATTTATGGTTGGCAAATAACACCCCATGCATATATATAGCTCGATTTAGACTGAAGACTCCTTCTTATATGGATGCATAACGCCAAGACCATCCTATCATTAACCATTTGATAAATACAATATTCTTAAAAGTCTATAATACTCCACACATATGTACTTGTATGGTAAATTCATATAACTCATTAATATGCATGTATATTAAGCATGTTCCTCTTCAACATGTTTATCTTAATGACTACTTAACTAGACTATGGTAACAACATGTAAAAATATCCGTGACAAGACATAGGTATATGTATACAACAATTAAGCCCGATGCAACCATGGACTTCCTCCATTATGTAATCCTCCTTTTAGGTATTAGGTGATATTTTTTTTTTACTCATCAATCCTTATTTAAATCCAACATAGTTCCTCAACTAGTACATATTATGGTTTGTGTTAGAGGTTTTAAGCAAAAACTTTCTAATTTATCTTCATCATTCATAATAACAAATTTTCCCAAGTTTTCCTTATGTACATCTAGTTGCTATAATGCATATATATGTATTTTACCTTCACCTCAGATACAAAAATCTCCACATGCTCAAGCACGATTATTTTGGAGATTTACATGAAAGTCAACCCACTAAATAAACTAGAATTGTAGGTAGAAAATTGCCTTTATGGAAATCCTTATATGTAAGGATTTAATTATTGTATGCAATTATAAATAAGAAATTATTTTCTCATGCATAAATATTTATATAGTTATCTGTTAGAAGCATACTATGTTCCATACTAAACATAGTGATGATTAATTTACAATCATTATATGACCAAATTTTCCTATTATTGTATCATGTAAAAGCAGCCAATCTTGTATTCATCAATAAGTTGACGCTTCAAAATGAAAGATACTTGTAACATGATATCGATATGTATTCCTGATTCAACAATGAATTGTTTCTCTCCTCATATAAAATGTCATGACAAAAGCATGGTAGCTAATAAACTATATTAAAGGAGTCTTTTCTTTCAACACACAGTTACGATTTGTGCACAACTTTTAGCATGATGAGAATTATCAACCATTATATCCTACATTCATTTACAACTCCTATTCTACAGGTTGAGGGTGTACGATGACCACACCTTCATCATACATCTCACACCACAACTTAAATATAATGCAACCATTGGTACTGTTCCCATTACCTTTCATACCAAGGAATAAATCCCTACGAACCTAAATACATTCAATGTTGTCGCATATAAAAAAAATAAAAATATGTACTACGCTATATGTTAATAGTGCAAACTCTCTATACTTGACCATTTACCTGAAAAAAATATCAACACTCTACCAAGTTACCATTCTTTGATATAATTCTCTTCAACATATATATATCTATATCTATATCTATATATAAAATATTATATATATTATAAATATATATATATAAGCTCAATGTATATAGAGCTCATTATTGTTTCAATAAACCTTCCTTATTATATGCTATTCTAGTATTATTTGCAACCACAAAGCACGCGATTTCATAATGTTCACACATTTCGCAGGGAAGAATTCTATCTTTAGGAATAAATCAACATTGTTACTTGTTGTTTGAATTGTTTTAATGTAGATTCTAGATTTGAATTTTTATATAACAACAATACTTCTTGCAGTTTGGAAGCATCTTTTGGTTTTCTAGGTTCATACCTCATTTCCAAATTGCATAGGGATTTCCCCCGGACGATAACAAGCACTAACCCCAAATGTAGAGAGACTTTACGAGGTGACAATATGCATTCTCTATTTACATTAGAAACCATGCAGTTTCAAGTAGCAACACTTCATATATGACACATACAATGCCCATTTTACATCCTCGTAGTAACAATATTGGCTGCTAATACCTATCAAAATTAAATTCCTGATTGAAATTTCTTTGTCATTTTTCTCTAGAAAAGTTTGATAAAATATAGTTACTCTGAAAACCTTCCATCGAACTCTAAGTGTTATGTTGAATGGTCTGATACTACACTTAGAATAAATTCTTCAAGGCATTTAGAGAAAAAACCTTTTTCGTGAGCTAATATTTACACAATCCATATTGGTTGGTAGCTTTAGGGTATTAATATTAACTTAAATAATTTCATTGTAATTATTCTCTTTACAGTAACTATATAATAAAATATTGCACATACAATTAAAATCTTCATTCAAGGAAATTAGTCTAAAGTATAATTTCCTTTTTTTTTAATCTAATTTTTGTTTGTTGTTGGACATTAACATTAAAATTAGAATACCGAGATTTTGCAACTAGACAAGTATATTAGCCCTTTACTCATATTCTGTAATATTGTTCTTTATCTTTCTAATACTTCCTGATGATGGTTTAAAGGTAGCGTGTTCACTTACATAGAGATTTTAAAACACATAAATAAAATTATGTATCTCATACGCAAGAAAACATAATGGAATGAGTGAATGGAATGATGTAAGGCCAATAATACCTCTCCATAGAGTCACAATGGAACAAGAAGGCAACTTTATGAGAAATTTTTAGCAACTGTGTCAAATACACTATATTTCCTGTATAATGCATACCTCAATTGAATGGATCTGTTCCATCATAATTCAATAAACTTGTAATCAATGCTACAATAGCTCATATCTTCCGATTATCTTAATCAATGGAAAACTAGCTGGGTTTATAGATTTTTGATCCAATATCATAATTAAATAATGATACTATTAGAGGCGACAGATTATGATAGAATAGACGCAATAGTCTAAAAAATTTTAGATCGATTTTGCAGAGAATCAAAAGAAAAATAATCAATGTCCCCATTTGAGGGCAAATTGTACCTGTTTTACTGCCGCTCGAGGGATACGTCGAACCACAGATGGCTCCATATATCCTTCTACGACATGCTATTGTCATCGCCATATGATATGTGTTACTTAGGTATGAAATAATATTTTGATGGCCTGTGTTGGTGATCATGAGAGTCTAAATAATAAAACTACCACTAACAGGTTCCTCATCCAATCAAATGCAAACAAAGGCAACCTTCAACTCAATGGATAATCGACAAGTATCATTTTCAACTTTTCTGAAATCCATAATTGCTTTTATCCATAATTTATGGTTTTATAACCACCCAATCTAGTGTGCACAATATTTAAGAAACCTTTTGCTCTCAGCGGAATACAAAAAATGTTGTTTTATCCCTTTAAAATTGTGATATACATTCATAAGGCAGTGTTGTAAATGAAAAGAGTGTTAATCTTATCCAATAATACTACTTTTTACCAGTGGTTTAATGGATAACGTTACTATATTCGTGAGCAAAAGGAAAATCGACTTCTAATTTTTTTTATGGGGTCAAAGATTTTCTGACCTCTATGAATTATTAGATGATATCGATCTCTTCTGGATGTTTCCCATCATTGGGCATAGCTACAGAAAAGTACTGGTACAAAATCCACCACAAGTGCATGCCAACTATTGGTATTTCCTTGCCATGCAAGCCAGAATTATATGATGAGGACCATTGTTCGAAGCGTAAGCCATAAAGTTCGGATGAAGCCTACGTCATCCTTATAACACACGTAGTTGTATAGTAACTCTATCTGCACTTAATTGTCTGTAGTGCAGTGGAAAACAACAACAACCAAGATTTTTTTGTTTACACACTATTCTCCTCGACATTGATGATTAATTTAGAAATGTATGATGATTTGGACTCCATTCCCTGCTGAAAATCCTCCATGCATGACATGAGGATCGACTTCACTCCAACCCATTCTCCATCCTTTCACTGGAATTGTAGCCCTCCTACAACTCCCTAAGCTAACACAGTAAGAACCCCTTTATCTTAATTGCGACCCATCCCCAAAGCCAGCTCTAGTGCAAGGCATGGTGAATCATGAGTTAACCTAAGAATGGGACCCTCACTTGGTATGGAAATAGAGCACCATCCAACCAGAAAACACTGCGATGCTCCGAATTGATGCCCAAATGCACTTGGGAAGTGCTTTGAACACCCATTCTCCTTATTCCAATATTTTGTCAAGGAGAATATTACTTGGATGGTTGTTAACTAATGGGTATGCCTATACAAATCTTATATACCCAACATATATATCACACTTGGGTTCAATCTTGTGTGAGGCCGCTTATGCTATCTATTGACCGGAATTTTAATATATATCACAAAAATGTATAACATAGAAATCGATCCATAATACATGTATGGAAGGTCATTAATTTTTCAACTGTAAAAGTTAAATTTTAGTTTAAGGAATAATATGCCCCTGTTCTATTTTTGAAAAATTGAACTTAAACCATCATCTTATTTTTATGTATAAAATTTTAGCTTTGGTTGCTTAAATCAATTTAATCATCATGCATATATTAATTCCAGCTTCGTTCTTCATACCAAGGTTTTTAAAAACCTCCACGGCCCATTAGAATTAAGGATTAGTGTATGGATGACTATGACATGCTCTTGGCTTTTCAACCTTGCCGCTTATAATTATCTAATTTTAGACCATATATACCGTCAATTACATTCTATAATATATCGGTCCATAATTTATATATGGGAGTGTATTGTTTTTTTCCAGTTTATATTTTTTATTTTAGCTTAGGAATAATATCTCATGTTCCATGTTTCGACAATCTAGCTTACTTTATAGATTTTAAACACTTTAGCAGTTGAACATATGTATTTATGTTGTCTCTTCCTAATGAAATCATTTTATGATAAACATAAATATTGCATGCAACAAGAAATAAATATGGGACTCCCCATTCTTTTCTCTAAACACCTTTTAATATTTATATTCAAGCTTAAAGAGTCTAGATTTAACACATATACTAGGACCCTTTCGAAGAGTTTGTGGTAGTGAGGCCAATTTTAGGCTAAAACTTGTCCATACCCTACGGAGGCATATTGGCCCATAGGCCGCAAGATTTGAACTTGATTTCTCCTATACCATATGTAACATACCCCCTTTGCCTACCCCAAAATAATATCTGATAGGCAAATAGGCTCTTATTCCGGTGCTTTTTTTGTTATTTATCGTTTAGATTGTAACTTGGTCAAGGGTATCTTTAGGCACCCCTATATCTATATTAACATTATATATCAAACTCCATAGTCATTATTAAGTTTGACCATAGAGGGGGAGGATGAGGACTTTCAAATTTATCTATAAGTTTATATGTCATGTCAATATTAAGGATCTCTTAGATGTAAGAAATGTTTGGATAACCTGATTCTTAGACTATATATTGACAACTATCGTAAGCATAAACGTTTGCTGAGTTATGAACCAACACTAGTTACCATTAAAGATAACTTCACTGAATATATATGTAGGTTTTAACCCCGTACAAAAATTACCTGCAATGAATTCTAAAACACAGAAAATAAACAATGCGAGAGCATAAAACATAAAACACATATGCACAGAGATTTCCCCTGGATCCCAAAACGGGGACTACCAGCTTGATTTTTCATTATGTTCCTTTCAATGTTACAATACATATTTGTACATGCCGAAGCATCCAATACCATGGACCGAAAAACCATCGCGTCCAAAACCATGTGCGAACATCATGCACAAAACCATAGGTAGGGCCGCCCAACCTAATATAGTGTCCAAAAACAAAAATTTTCGGGGCGCTGCCCCAGATCCCATAGAGTGGGTTTACCTGCAGCGCTCAAAACCCCCCCCCCCCCCCCCACTACACAATCGACGCAATGAAGGGGGGGCTCTGCACCCCTTCTAACCCCTCGGTTAACTACATCGGCTAGTCGTGGAAAGAATATAACACAACCGAACAATATATTTTCCAATTAGATTCGTTGGATATCTTAGAGACCGATATATGCAAGATTTGAAAAGATATACCATTAATTCCTTTCATGCATGAACATCTGCAAAACACTAAGACATGTTATCCTTCCTTATCAAGGTAAAGGTAACCTAATAACTTTAATATACATATGAGATCACATGACGGTCACATACATAAATTAATCCATTATTTCTATAAGGAAGGAATTAAGAAATCCATATAACTAAGTTGTATGATTTATCATCCTATTAAGTAAGGATTAAACATGAATCACATACTATGAAAGTAAATATCATTCAAATAGAGGAAAACACCATTAAATCTATTAAGACCCAAGCACATGTAATTCATTTAATATTCTCAGAACCAAGAAAATTCCTCATAAGAAAATTGGAATAGTAGCAGAGGGAGAGTAAGAACCAACATACAAACATTCCATGCATATGACACCATCTAAACTTCACTTGGAGGGAGGAGCACCACCACCCAACCATGAATCACCTCTGATTCCCCCTGAGCCGAAGCTCTTGCCAAGGATCAATTGTCCTCAATTGATCAATGCACTGGTTATTTAATACTCTCTTTCATGATTTAGTTACCATTAGCATCATCCCGCTTTTATGGATTTTTCCATTTGTCTAGGTATTTTCCCGAAAATCTCGTATTTATCTCCCACAAGGATTTTCCTCATAAAATCTTTCCTTTAGCTACCATAAAGCTTTTATGTCAAATGGATCTTATCTCCCATCCATCTGATGGATCTACAATCCATCCAAGCTTATCTAGAATGACATCTAGAAGCTTTATCATGAAAGATTCATCTCTATCCCATTCCTCATGGGATTTGTCAAGAGTCTCTTGGTGCTCCACCCTCCAAGTGATTTATTTTATTAATTTATTTAATAACACATTTACTTTTCATATTAAATATCACCTAGCTTTCCTTAGCTTTGGTTTACAACCATTTAGCACACAAGGGATGATATCACACTTAGCCTTAACTTAGCTTAGTTTTACAATAATTGAGTACACAAGGGAGGGGTGTTACACCAAATTTGTAATCCTTAAATTTTTTTTTGAGAAACGATGACAATATATGAAGGATCACACCCTGATTTTCAAGTTTTTGGGTATTTCGCCCTGCGAACAAGATACTCATTTATGGATCCACAACAGATGGGATCCCCATGATCAAATCTAGTGGACACGAAACATATTTTTGAGAATGGGTCCTATTTCATGAATAATGTGTGCATCTTTCTCTTCTACTCAAAGGAATGTTGCAATCTTGACAAGGAGGAGTTTTGAGTAGCACAGGTCTTGATAGGGCCTTTCTCCCAATCAGATGATTTTTGGTAACTATATATCCTCAAAGGAATAGGTAATGAAATCATTCAATAAGTGAAAGTATCTCAGATCCCAAAGAGACGACGACAATCAACATATGCTGGAATTTGTGTCCACATGAACATTTCCCAACCCCTTCCTAAATTGATTGAGCTAGTTTACCATGATTCTATTTGGATGTAAGCCCTTGACCATGAACACGCCCCTTAAAATGTCATCATTGTCATGAATACATGCATATGTTCCATGATTTCCCCCTCACCATTATAAAGGAAGCTCAACAGGCAACCCAATATCACGATGAGGAGGGTTTTCAATCAGTGGGGTGAAGGAGATACCACCAACCCTGATCCAAATCTGCTCCCCAACCCACTTGTCCTAACCTTCCATCACCACCACTTATATCTGGCCTGACAAACCATCCTGCTAGCAAACCCTCCCCCCCTCCAGGAGATTAAAATCCCTTTCCAATCTTGGAAACCTTAGAACCACTACACGCATAAAAACCCCCCTCATCCCAGTTGATGCTCCAAGAAATGGAAGTTAATAAATAAACCCCATCCATACTAGATAAAGCTCCCCCAAAGAGGAAAGTACCAAAAACTGTAGAAGATGACCAAAGGATAAAGGAGATCCTCAATCATACCAGTAAAGTGTTGGAAACAGAGCAAAAAAACAACAGACTTGGCCGAAAAGAAATCAAAATACTTTGAATCTTTAGAGTATGGCTTCAAGGAAACATAAAAGACATTCCAGCGAACTAGCTCTCCCACTTCAGCAATATCCTCAGTCAATCGAGCGTAAGGTTTGGGAAATAGGAGATCGATCCCAAACCTCCTAGATCAAGAAAATAAGGCAGCCTACTAGACATCACCCTTCTAGATCCATGCATCCAAAATAGAGGGAAAAAGGGAACGAAGATGACACGAGAATTAATTAGACAAGTGGGAGAACTTTTACAAAATTCAGGACATATGGGTCAGCAGAAAAAATTAAAGGAGTCTAGCCAACAATGTTGGAAGAATAATGAAGTCATTATGATAGATGCCATTGGTATGGAAAGAGAAATTGGGGTGCTATGGAACCCAAACCAAGTAATCTACAAGGATTGGCTTGGTACCTATCATACGCTATCCAGAATCCTTCGACCTATTGGATCTAATGCATTGTATAGCTTGACGGTCATCCATGACCCTTCCACTCCCCAATCTAAGGATCTATTTGTGAAAGAACTCCAAGCCCTTCGTCCAATTGCTTCTTCCCTTGAACTGATCATAGGGGGAGATTTCAATCTAATCTGAAACTTGGACGAAAAATATGGAGGAGTTAGATGGTTGGATTCTAGCTCCTTTGCCTTCAACAACTTGATATAGGATATTCACCTGGTGTATGTGAAAGCGAAGACGGGTCTCCCCAAATGGAACAATAGGAGATTTGGACAAAATCAAGTGGCATGTCACTTGGACCAGTTCCTTCTATCAAAAGAACTACTCTTAAAGGATCCTGTCATTGAAGCCTCCATTATGTTGTACTTAAGCTCGAATTATTGGTATATTTTTCTAAATTTGACTTCTCACTTCCCCTCACAGAATAAACCTTGTTTCTTTGAAAGGTTTTGGTTATGACACCCAGGTCTAGTGGGAAAACTAGAAGACTGGTGGAAATCCCTAGAGGTACCCTCGGGCTTTCACATCAAAATCTTTCAAAGAAAACTGAAAGCCCATTAATTGAAAATCAAAATCTGGAATATAGAGGATTTTTGGAATATATTGATTGAGAAGCAAAAGTTAGAAGAAAAAATGGAGAAGATTCAAATGCATATAATCGATGAAGGCCAATTAGTGAATCTGGAAATGGAAGAAGGTCACCTCTTATCATAGCTGGAAGAAAGAAGGCTTCAAGAGGAAGCATTATGGAGGAAAAACTCTAGAGTTCAATGGCATCAGGAGGGGGAACGAAACTCAAATTTCTTCCACTGATCCATGACCAATAATAGACAACATAAGCGCATAACATCGCTTAGGGGATTGAGATGGAATCCCACCAAGCTATGGAAAAAGAACTTATCTCCTTTTTATCCTCATTTCTATCTGAAGAAGACATATATATAATGGAGGATATCGAGCGATTCACTCGTCATATCCCAAAACTGGTGATAGAGGAGAAAAACGAGTCCTTAATGCCCCTAGTGTCATACAAACAAGTAGAAATAGTGGCTAAAGAAAGTCTTGCCAACAAGGCACTTGGTCTGGATGGGTTCACCTCCACATTCTTCAAGCCTATTTCATATTTTCTGGGTCCTCAAACTGTTGCACTTGTGGAGAAATCCTAGAAGTTTAGGCAAATCTGGTCCGGTCTAAATGCTACATTCCCCACTCTTATTCCAAAATCCAAGGAGGCGAATTCCATGAGTGGGTTCAAGCTTATCACATTATGCAACGTGATTTATAAGATTCTCTCCTCTAGCCTAGTTCTCCATCTCAAACCAATTCTTCATGACATGATCAACTCGAAATAGTCAAGGTTTATAGAAGGGAGACAACTCTTGGATGGGATAGTCTTGGCCCATGAGATTATCCATTCTCTAAAGTGCCATAAGAAGCTGGGGGCACCTCTCAAACTAGATCTCTCCAAAGCCTATGATTTCCTCAGTTGGTCCTATCTCATCTTCGTCATGAAAGCTTTCGATTTTGCAGAAGATTGGCTCATATAGATCTACTCAAGCTACCTGAGGTATGCTTCTCAATACAAATAAATCTGATATCTATTTCTTTAATACTCCTCGCCCAATATAATTGTTTTTAGATTGTCATATAGGATTTTCTATAGGGTATCTTTTGCCAAAATACCTGGGTGTTTTGTTATTGGCCAATCCCCTATGCATAACCCACTCGAAATATTTATGTTCCAAAATCATCAAAAAATTGTCAAACTAGACTTTTAGGGTCTTAAACTTGACTGGTCGGGCTACTTTCCCTCAATCCGTCGTTCAAGCTATCCCTCTGTACAAACTTTATCTTCTCACTGCTCGTAAAATAATTTATAAAGATCTAACTTCCATCTTCTAAAATTCATGGGGCACAACACCACCCTTGAAAAGAAATGGCTCCTTGTTGCCTGAAACGAGCTTTTCCTTCCCAAATCCCGAGGGGGTCTTTGCCTGAGAGATCCAAAGATGCTAAATGGGGTCGCATGGGCCAAACTTTGGTGGTGATGGATCCAGGGTGGCCTGAAGTAATGGAAATAGATTTGGTCTTAGAAATGTGGCCAAGGAAAATCTTAATGCATGTTACTTTGCGATCATTCCCCACCTTTAGGATTAGCCATCTGGAACCTCGTCAACTAGAACAGTTACCTCATTCGGGATCACTTCTTCTGGGAAATAAGAAACAACATATCCACTTTGTTTTGGGAGGAGTAATGGCAACAACTCACTTGCCTCGATAGAGAACAGTCCCTACAAGATTTAAAACACCTTCTACAACAACTTAGTGAGGGCCGAGTAACTAATTATTGGATTGCGCATAAGGATCAAATGGGCTAGAGAAAATGGGAAAATGAAGTTGATTGGCATATTGTGTCCCCCCGTGAAGTTTGGAAAAATCTTTCTCTACAGTTGGATTAATGGCACATCCCTTTCTCCCTAGATCATGATACACTAAGGCGGGAACATTCAACACCCAACTCTTTCTCGCTAAAAGAAGCCTATCTCATCAAGGTAGATGCCATCAACATGCCATGCAAGAAAATTTGGCATAAAATTTGGGGGGGGATAGATATGGCCCAAGGTTTTGCACTTTCTATGGCTTGTCAGTCACAAGTGAATTCCCACCTAGGATCGAATACAGAAGAAAGGTTTCATGGGACCGTCACAATGCCCCATTTGTAGAAACCAGGAGGAAAATCTCCAACACCTCTTGAACACTTTCCCTACTGCAGGTGATGTTTGCGACATGGCTAATGGTATATTTGGACCCCACAACCATTAGTAGAATGATGTTGTGGAGAATATAGAATAGTGGCCACATAATATATTAAAAAATATAATCGTTAATGGAACCCGATGCCTTATTTTGGGATTCATCCTATGGAATATCCAGAAAGAATGAAACCACATCATTTTTCATGACCAGACTCCATATAGTGCCTCCATCTAGGTGACAGTCAATGAAACCACTAGGGAGACAATCCTGTCTAAGACCTGGGACCTTGAGGTCGGGAAGCCCACCCGTCTGGAGTCAGCCATGCTCCTTTCTCTCAATATCTCCCAAGATATGACTTTTCCTTCTTCTCCTTTGGTCAAATACCCTCTAATCTCCTCCCCCTCTATATTCTCTTGTCCTCCCTCCAGTTGTATTCAAATCAATTTTGACAAAGCATCGAAAGGCAATATAGGGCCCTCTGGGTATGGTGGGGTTCTGCAAAATGAAAAGGGCGCCCCTACCGGGGTCTATTCCAGATATTGTTGCCTCAACGCCAACAACGTAGTTGAAGTAACTAATCTGGAGAAGGCTCTCTGTTTGGTTGTTCAACAAAAATGCTCTCCAACACATATTGTAGGGGACTCAAAGCTGGTGGTTCAGATGGTTCAGAAGATCATCAATGGTTCTCCCACGTTCAAAATTGTTAAAAGTTGGCGTCTGGAGGCAAAACATGCCCGAATAAAACATATAATGAAACATTTTGATTATGTCACAAGAGGACATGTCCTCTGGATGGGCAATAAATTGGCAGACTGGTTGGCTAGCTGGTGAGTGACAAACCAACACAGTGGATTTTCCAAACCATGGTAGGATTTCCTAAGTATAGTTGATTTAGATCCAAGTGAACTTCGGGAATTTTAAGACATTCTAGAAGCTGATTCCCCCCCCCGATGGGAGCTCTCTTCCCAATGCCCATATTTCTTATGTGATTCCTCCTCCACGCAAGCATTGATAGAGCCTCGACACTCTGCTCCTGCATTCATTTCCACAACATGATGAGTCCCTCCTCACAGCCAGTCTTTAAATTCATTGGCAGGCAACCTGTGCATCTCAGTTCGGCAATTCAAGAGATGGATTTGGGGTTCAAGGTTTGCGAAGGTTCTTGAGTATGTAGTCATGGCGTCTTGTTGGGGCACTGGTCTCAGTTAAGAAGTAAGGAAGATGTGGTCTTCCTTTGAATGTGGGTTGTATACTACATCTTGGTCTACCCTTGGGACCTTGGAACCTGGATAGTTGTGGTTTGCCTTCAAAGACTTCTACAACACTGGTGACCATTTTTGGATCCTCCCTCAATTGTGCAAGCTCGTCTGGGTTCTTTCGGGTGTATGAAAGGCGTTTTAACTTCAGGAATTTTGCTTCAATGTTTTGGCATTAATCCTTTACATTTAGGAAATTGCACTCTCCTCTCCCCCAATCAGGGTTGCGCTCACGGCCAGTGGTATGCGTTGAATATTCCTATGAAGGTTTCGACACCTTTTGCTCTAGTTTGGGAGGTCTTAGATTCATTTTCCTAATTGGTTTCTGGTGGAAATTTTGAAGTTTATATTGTAGTAGGTAAGTGGCCTTGTGGTTATGGGTTTAGATACTTCTTTTGTAAGTGGGATGCATTGTTCTCCACGGATTCCTCCTGTTGTTTTTCATCGTCTACTATTTATTTTAACATTCCTAGCCAACCGGACTATCCTTGTTGAGGGAGGGGTCAGCCAACTTAGGTTGTTCGTCTCGAGCTTGGGCACTGTTCAGCTTCTGCCAATTTGGCTAGTCGAGAAACCGACGACGCTGAGGTTATTTCTCCAACCAATTCTCCAGGTAAACTTTTAGCACTAGCCTCACTGGACACTATAGTAGAGCAGTTGCGCCACCTTCATCTTGATATCGATATCCTGAGGGACCACAGGTATGAGGATCGCAATGAGATTATGACATATTTGACAGCTATTCATTACAGTTAGCGTGAAATCCTAAAGCAACTGGAAAACCTCTGGCGTAGTCAGCGAGGTACCAATGACCATCTTCGCAACTTGGAAGCCCGAGTGGAGCACATCAACTTCCACATTCATGACTGTGTTTGGTATTTCACAATGCCCCCTATAATGCCTCCCTATCCCCCTCCCTGACATGCTATTGTCAACTCAGACATCTTTTGGTGTCTATGTTAGTAGGCTAAGGCCTCACATTTATCAGAAATAATGTATGTAATATGTCCTCACAGGTACACCAGTCCCCAAACACTCACAATGTCTCTCTATCCCAAGAAGAGAATAAGGACTGTGAGATATTTTTTGTAATCTACGCTATAAATATAATGAAATCAATTCTAAACAAAAAAAGAAAAATAACACTAACTTGTGACATCAAACAATAAATGTAAAGAGAACTTCCTCACACGACGGGAATAACATGAAATAACTCAAGAAACCGTGGAACTAACAATAATATTATCTCACTTCTTAGAGGAAAGGAATTGAACACTAGTAACCCTTAATAAAAAGAAAAATTTGAGCTTTAAATATATATTTACATAATAGAAAGAGAGGCTCGAAATTTCAGGTATAAGAGAAACCCTAGGCTAAAAGCCGAGTCCAATTACAAGTCCTTGGAAACAACTAATGCGACCGATCCACCATATTTTTTAACATCACAATGTATCAATATCAACTATTAAAAGAAAAAGCTCGAGAACCTTGTTAGATAGATTTTAAAGGAGGTGGCTTGAATTCACAAGGCAGAGGAGCTCCAAATATATAAACCCTAACGAACATCATAAAACCTAAACAAGGTCTTGGCCTCGTGGTCGAAGAACCATGGACAACCAAATAAATACTAGTAAGAATCTGGACACGGGTAGTTCGAAGAATTGCTCTAACAAATAGATCTTTCATTTAAAGGAACGAAAGTATAGTTGTATTCCTTCCAAGGAGAGAGTCAAGCCTCTAAAAGAATTAAAATACATTTTCTAAATGAATCGTTGGATAAATGATATGTATTATTATTAAAAGAGAATACAAAACTCCGAGAAGAAATTGCCGGTGTGGGAGAATTAAAAGAAATTGTGTAAATGAATGGTTGGATAAATGATATCTATTATTAATAAAGGAGAACACAAAACACCCAAAAGAAATGGTCGGTATGGATCGGTTCTGAGTCCATAGCTTACCTTAAAACTGGAAGGAACTCAACTATCGTCTGGAAGCTATAAGCACCAAGAACAAAAACATTAACAGAGGATTGGAGCAAGAGTTAGCAAAGGAAGTAAAAACCCTTGTAGGAGTCGACATTAGGGTTTTACCTAGAAGGGAAGCGGGTAGAGGGAACAAAGTCTTGGCATCCTTTAGAACCCAAAATTCTCATTGGGTAAATCATCGGTCCAGTACAAGCTTCGAACCTGTGGCTAAGTTTTCAAATAAAATTGTACATATGAATAAGGGGAGTAAACACCTCATAAAAAGAAATATAAGTTTTCAAATCAAATTGTACATATGAATAAGGGGTAAACACCTCATAAAAAGAAATATAATTTTTTTTTTTAACTACACATGGACCATGGAACAAAGCCTACAAAGAAAACCTGAACACCGAGAATTTTCATATTCATCACTATCAACTTAGACATTTCATTGTGGATCTTCGAGTTTGGTAGATGGAATGGAGGGAAAAGAAGTCGTAGATGTCGAACCAAGGGACTAAGGGCTCGAACATGACCGAGAATTTTCATATTCTTCACTATCAACGCAGACGAGTTTGGTAGATGGAATCGAGGGAAAAGAAGTCGTAGAGGTCGAACCAGAGGACTAAGGGTTCGAACATGACCTGTAGCTGCACACTCATTCAAGAGCTAGCGAAAGGGAAAATGAGACTGGAATGGAGAAATGGGGGTCGTTAGTTACACCCAAAACGACCCCGAACCACTCCAGCCATCGATTTCAAACCCTAAATGTGTGCGCCTTTGATGTTCGGACATATCAGGTTCTCCATAGGTTACCACGCGGAAGCGTGAGTGGGATACAAGTTACAATGAGTCCATATTGTTCTAACATTAATACATATAAACTACAATCATCCTCCGTGATAAAAATATCATAGCTATTATAAACTTTCACATTGTTATAATGTGCCAACGAGCCAACGAGTAATATATTATATGCCATATTAAAAAAAAATTATAGCATGAACTCTGCCATGATAACACAACCGTAAATATGAATGGTGGACTTTGATATAAATAGACCAACAATTTATTGAATAGTCAATGCTAAACTATTGCTTCGTAAGGTTTTAAATGCGTGAATTATAGAGAGCGAGTTGTTCATATACATATATATATATAGATTGTAAACAATATATTAATGTACATATTTATGTACGAGAAGAATAACAGTTCCTAAGATGTATATAAAAACCAAGAATAAAGACTTATGGATGCATGATGTATATATAAACCATGCAAAGACCATAGATAATGAAAAGAGAAGAAGAAGATCATACATGATGAAAAGAGCGGAAGATGTCTAGTGAGTTTGAAGTGGATAAAATTATAGTCTAATGGAACTCGAGGCATCATCCAACGCTTATAGATGGGCTTTACTTTTCTTAAGTAGAAGTAGTTGTATTCACATCATTTAAAAAAAATGTTTACTCTCGTATCAAAATGTATTTATGAGTAGAATTTTACGAGGGATGTGATAATAAAGTTGATTAATATTATTGAATATAATAATAATGGTTAATAATATCAAATTTTGTCAATGTTATAATGTAATATTATAAAATAATCAATCATATTTACTAATGTAGTTGTGTAGGGTTTATAACATTTCGAGTTTATAATGATGAGATTTTTAATATTTAAGTTTAATAATTGGCTTTATAATATTGGCTATTTAATATAGGGTTTAATATATATGATTTATAAAGTTAGGGTTTAATATACAGGGTATATAATATTAGCTTTTAATATATAGGATTTATAATTATGTTTTATAATAATTGGTTTAATATTAAAGTTTATAATATAGGGTTTACAATATAAGGTATTTAATATATATGATTTAATATAGTGTCTATAATATTAGGGTTTATATTGGTCAACCATTATCAATCATAGTTGAGTCTATTTAGCATGGATAACTTTCTTCAACCATGGTCAGTGATGTTCAACCACAGGAAACCTACGTCAACCATGGTTAATTATGGTCATATTTCATCAACCATAGTTTCCATAATCAACCTTTAAAAATGATAGTCAATCCATGCTGAACATGGTCTACCATTGTTAATATGGTCAACCTAGGTCACCATGGTAAAGCATGGTCGACTATAGCCTTCGATTTTCAATATAGAGAACCTTAATTTATCGTATAAAATTATGCTTAACCATGGTCAAATTAGTCAAACCATGTGAAAAATGTAACAATGTGACAAACATTTCACATTATTTTGCAGTTTATCCAATGTCACAATGTGACATTACAAAATTAGTTAACGACATTTACTATTGTGGTTGACTATGTTTAATATAGAGGGTTGATTGTATGTGGTTGATTATCGGTTTAATATATAGGATTTATAATATTAAAGTTTATAATAGGGTTTATATGATTAGGTTTATAATATTGGGTTTACTATATAATATGTTTAATATATAATATTGGGTTTTCTATATAATATGTTTAATATATAGGGTTTTATATTAGGATTTATAATATTTGGTTTTATATTAGGTTTATAATAGAGGGATTTTAATATTTGATTTAATATTAAGTTTTATAATATTGAGTTTATAATATAAGGTGTTTAATATATGGGTTTATAATATTAGGGTTTATAGTATTAGGTTTAGAATATTAGGATTTATAATATTGTGTTTAATACTAGGGTTTATAATATTGTGTTTTTAACATTTGTGGTTATAATATTGAGGTTTTTAATATTAGGTTTTTTTAGTTTTGGGTTTAATATTAGGGTTTATAATGTATCTTGATAAACATTGTTGGAGTGCTACATTACGTTGAATTTATCCAATGTCACAAAATGACATTACAAAACTATTTAACAACATTTACTAATGCGATTTGCTATGCTTAATATAAGGCTAACTATATGTGGTTGACCATGCGCTTAATATATAGGATTCATAATATTAGGGGTTATTATTAGAATTTATAATATTGTGTTTAATATTAGGGTTTATAATATTGGTTTTATGCTATTGAGTTTACAATATAGAGTGTTTAATATATAAGGTTTATAATATTATGGTTTAATATTCACGTTTATAATATTAGGTTTTATATTGTGCTTATAATATAGGATTTTTAATATTGGATTTAATATTAGGTTTTATAATATTAGGATTTATAATATTAGAGTTTATAGTATAGTATTAGGGGTAAGCAGGTGAGCATTATCACTATTTCCTGCAATTGTTTCACTTTGCTCAATCAAACAATGTTTAAATTTTGATGAATGATAACATTGAAGTGTAAATTTCATGTGGACACATCAAATATGGGTTTATAATGGAAAAAAGTTCTATAAATGTCAAATTCCACGCTCTCATCTCCCCATCTCTTCACATGAATTGGACATTGAATCCATGTTGTGCCACCCTGGATGCTTCCTTTCTATCGCCAAGGACAATAAATTCTTGTCCAACTAGAGGACTAAGAGATACAACCATCTGGTTTTTTAGGATTTTGTAAGTGGGCTACTTGCCAATAGGATATACCATTTCTATCTTGCAATGAGATAAATGTGTAAATCACAAAAGCGTGAAGGCTATATGGTTGTTGCCTTCACATCAATTGTAGCATCAAGATGCAAATGAATTCAAACAACCCTTACTAGATAATTAAAATCATGTTGAAACCTAAGATACACTGAGACAATTGAGAATGAGCTCAAGTTCAATTTTTATCTCCTGAGCGACCTTTGTTGTTCCAAAAACTATTTTGTCCTCTTGTTCTTGCCAACACAAAGCTAAGCTAGATGGAAAATTATGCAACATTCACGCAATTTGTGCAGCTATCTTTCTTAATCTTAGTGTAGAAACCATGCTTATAAGTTTTAGAAAAAGGGCCATGTGAAAGAGAAATGAACAAATTCTTGTTTGAATCCGTCATTGTTCTAGTTGTCTTTGTGCAAGCTGGAAGATATGGTTTCATCTTTTACTAATAGCTTGCAAGTAGAATTTTGCCCTATGATTTATGATGTTGTGTCAGAGAAAATGAACGCCTTAAGTCTATGGATCTCTTGCCTCTAGTGGCAGAGAAAATGGCAGTGATTAAATGTAGAATCTCACCTCAGAAATCTAGATTTATTTTGTTTTCCTTCTATAAATTAAAATCTTGCATCAAGGAGGTTTTATAAATGCGAAATTTTTGGCTGATAGATGTACGATGATGATAGTCAAAGCAATGGCGAAAAATATTTCTATGTCTTCTAATGCTAAAAATGAATGTCTCAAATTCACCTTGGAACAATAATATGCACCATACCCACACCTTCGTACATATATAACCATTGTGTGCAACTTTCATTATGTGTAGTTCTCATAATGAAAGCCTCCACGAAATGTTTACTCTGTACCTCCGCATAATAAAGTTAAATTACAGTTTTTTATAAAATAATACCATATAACTTATTGAATTTTGTTAATTAAGTTTAATGTTCATTGAATTTAATTTAACATTTGTGGACTTTAGTTTAATATTCATTGATTGTGTTGAGAGATTTCATTGTGTGGAGAGTTTTGTGAGGAGAGTTTTGTGCAGATAGATTTTTTCTTTCATTGTGCAGAGTTTTCTTCACACTTCGCACAATGTTTAATCAATTAATTAGAGATAGCGGTAGAAACATGAACTATGTTTCATTGTAGATATTACCCTTGTTATGAAATATGTTTTTGCACATATGCAAAAATCCAATGATAAGTAAGTTATATAATTATTCATTACAAATTATTTGATACCTACTCGAAGTTTCTTTCAATTGAATTCAAGTCATTATTTACCATTCATTGAATTATGTATTGAATATTTTATG
>APFE031619315.1:305315-320045 GCA_000404065.3 Pinus taeda | reverse complement strand
ATATGATAGATATAAGTTTATAGATATCATTTTGCATCTTAATTTCATAATTGTATTATGTAAATGTGAAAAAAGTAAATATAAATTTAGAAATGTTAAATATGATTGATATAAGTTTGTAGATATCATTTTGCATCTTAATTTCATAATTGTATTATGTAAATGTAAAAAAAGTAAATATAAATTTAGAAATGTTAAATATGATTGATATAAGTTTATAGATATCATTTTGCATCTTAATTTTGTAATTGTATTATGTAAATGTGAGAAAAATAAATATAAATTTAGAAATGTTAAACAATTAATATTTAAAATTTGATTTGTACATAAAACACCTAAATAATACACCAAAATTATCAATTCTTTTATCACTTCCAATATTTTGAAGAAAAGAATAGCATCTTCATGCAGCGCTGGTAACTAAATTATTTTTTTCACATTGTCTATCAATTATCTAATTTTGTATCTCTACTACTCCTAATATGATTTTTGACTATGCAATTTTGCAATTCCAATATTATTACTCTGAAAAAATGGCAAAATCAAGATATCTTACTACTTGTTAAGGGGATTCGTAGATCGAGTCAATTAGATAGTTGAACTAACAAGTATGTTGTTGAGTCGACCATTAATTCAGAATTGGAATGCAAACAACTCAACCATCATACATTTTAGGCATTCAAGAATAAGAAGCAGAGAGCCAGAAAGAAAGGTAAAAGCAGAGGCTAGGGTAAAACAGGTCAAGGTTGGGATAAAAGCAAAGGCCGTAAGAGCAAAGGAAATAGCATAAGCAGACATACCTTACCATACATGACAATTGATAAAGTGAGGGCATGTCTTGTCTCAAATGTACATTTACCTTCCAAAGCCAGAGGTCGTGGATAATATTAGCTAATTGAGCTAATATTAGTAAGCAATATTAAATTTTATATATTATATCTATTTATGTTAGTGGTTATTGGTTTTACTTTTTGTCAGGGGTTGAATCGGGCGTGCTGGTTCTTGCTAAACTTATCCAAATAAAACATTAATACCAACTTGGTTCATGCAGTTGATAACCGTGTCTATGGTAAGAAACACGTGTCAAGCTTTTTCATCCATTCCCGTAACTTATCCCAAATAAAACATTAATAGAAAGCTTCCACATGTAGTCTGATGAACGGGCTCCATTTGACCAAATTGGTTCATGCAGTTGATAACGTGTCTATGGTAAGAAACACGTGTCAAGCTTTTTCATCCATTTCCGTAACGTGTCTATGGTAAGAAACATGTGAAAAACATTTTCATCCATTTAGTGAAGTTCGTTGGTATTGACAGCGACTTAAAATGGTTTTTTAATTGCATATTTGGAAGAAATTGAGGTTAAATCTTGATCTGTTGCCATTAAAATGGTTTTTTAAGTGCATATTTGGATTCAGCACCGTGAAAAACCCTGGGACGCTTTGATTGTGCAGAAACTAGCTATCAAACTTGCGATTCGAATAAATTGCTGTCGGATTTTGACTGGAAAAACCCACCGGAAAAGCTTTCAAAAAGTCGCGTTATAGACAACTGCTTTTTGAAGGTGGAAAGCATGGCATGAGATTCTGAAGCCATTGTTATACTCCCGAGAAAACATTAAGTTGCCTGCACCATAAGGTGATATGAAAAAATGCAGGATGAAATGCACTATTTTCTTTTTATCTGCACTTCATTCTCCTTTCTAAGCGAGCATGAGCCATCAATTCGGAAGATGTATAAAAAAAATTGTTTGGTTTTTGATCATAGTTAGCAAGATTGAAGGTAAAATAAAAAAAAACCAAAAGAGAAATATACATTTTATAAATATCACCCTACACCAGAGATGATAATTTTGACTGCAATACTCAAGATAAAGATGATTCAACTTCTCAGCACTAGGCATGGCAGCGAGGCAGGCCTGGACATCAATTGCTATCATATACTGTGTCTCTAAAGAATGCTGAATTTCAACGATTTATGCTCTCTAATGAATGTGAAGACTTTTTTAATAGTTTAATATTAATGATTTTACGATAATTAAGATTCAGCTGTGTATAGTTAGTTGAGATAATAATAAATTTGTTGATGATTTTTTATTATGAAATTATTTATTATGATATTTGGCTTTTATGGTTTAACAATGTTACATTCACTAAAATCATGCACATTACCAGAATTGAGGTATTATGTAAACTTCACTTCAAGTAACCAATAAGAATTAATATACATTTCATACTTTTATTATTCTAAATGCATACTCAAATTACTCACGTCATTAACTTTGTTGTGCTTCCTATTGGTGATTTCGCTGGTAATTCAAAGGTTCTTTGAATAACAAGAAGTGCGGTTCAGGGTGATGAATAGCATAGTGCGCCCAGTGCTGAATCCTAAGTTCTCGCCACATTCTGCAAAGAATTAATATACATTTCATACTTTTATTATTCTAAATGCATACTCAAATTACTCACGTCATTAACTTTGTTGTGCTTCGTGCTGGTGGTTTCGCTGGTAATTCAAAGGTTCTTTGAATAACAGGAAGTGCGGTTCAGGGTGATGAATAGCATAGTGCGCCCACCCGCGAGACTGTTGAATCCTAAGTTCTGGCCACTCATTCTGCAAAAATAACTACGTTAGTTCAAATCAATTTAAAAAAAACCAAAAACCATAAACAAAATCCAACTCCGTAGAAGAAAACCGCTCTCCAATAAAATGATTTGTATAATAAATTGAGAAGATAAAATAGGATATCCTAGAAAAGTAAACAGTAACTGGGCAGCTAAACTAAATATAACACAAATAAGAGGTAAAATAAGCGCCCACTTAGTACATAAAATAAGAGTCCAAATACTATGAGCGAAAATAAGAGCCCTCTCACTTCTGAAAAGCCCACAATAAATTGCAAAAGCCAACCACTAATGTGCACATAATATTTGAAGAGTTTCATTTGTGGGTACCTTCCACCAGGTATTTCTACATCTAATTGAGAAACTAAAATTGAAAAAATAAAATGAATGGTAGTGTTAAATTTGTCAAAAAATTTTAGGTCCAGTCCACTGATACCAAGGAAAGAAAATACTAGTCATCGTCACCCTGAACTCCCTGTCTTGCACCGGAATTTTTGCAACGCATTTTTTTTGGCATGTGGATGTGGATAACGATAGGCAGGGACTGATGCTACGCAGTTGCTCCCCTCGTTAATAATAAAGGGTTGTATTGAAACAAATAACCCTACATTTTTGAAAAACATATAATTATTACAAACTCAAGAAATAAATCCAAAATACAAATGAAACAAAACAATTCCATCCTCATAATATTATTAATAATGAAGGGTTGTATGGAAACAAATAACCCTAGATTTTTGAAAAACATGTCATTATCACAAACTCAACAAATGAAATTTAAAATACAAATGCAATAAAACAATTCCATTTTCATGATTAGATTAGATGAAAGCGATATTTCTTTATAATGTTCTGAGCGATGAGTTTTCCATGATTACAAGTATCTCGGAGAACGAGAAGACGTGAACAGTCTATGTTTGAAGTGAACGAAAACGTCTGTAACGGATTAATCACGTGTGCTATACAAACTTTGATCGAATTAAGGTGAAGTGAATAAAGCATCCGCTTTTGATTCATCCAAACAATAGATTCCCACTTATCACACATTTCTTTATGCACGTGTTATTAGGAATATTAAATTGCCCGTTCCATCATCTCCTGTTTTAGCTTGTAAATACTGTGTATAATTTCACTTTAAACGTTTTAGAATTGTTAAAAAAACGAATCGAATTGTAAATATCCATTAGTAAGGTTGGATAATTCAAATATGATGTGAATTTAAAAAAAGTTCAATTAAAACTACAATTCTATCGATTACGATGTGTTGAAAACGAATAATAGCAGGACGACTGCTACAATGTCAACGTCAAACAGATCGCTGAGCTAGGTTGAGTGGTGCAGGCTGAAATTAGAATATGCATATATAGCTATTATTTTCTTATATATTAAAATTTAAAATAATTTAAATAATAAACGAAAGGAGTGGAAGTGAGAGCAGTGAATGAGGGAGCCCTTATTCGGTGCGGTTATGGTATTTTTAAAACCAAAATCAGATGCCGCGTCTTCATCTCCATTTACCAGGTACTTTACTTTTCTCAGTTGCAATAGATAGTAGGAATTTTCCCTGTTTGTTGTGAAGCAGCGGCATACGTGTTCATCTAGAATTTTGAGAGTCTTCCGGTATGAGTGGTATCTCTCACCATCTAATTATTAACATTATTAATTTCGCAACAAGGTACTTCTGAATATCAGTAATTTTAATTTTTGGTTGAGGTTTTTTATATTTATGGAGTTGTTTGGATTTTTTGGTGTTGGAATGTGGCTGGTGAAATTTTGATTCGTGTTATTTAAATTGGTTTTTTTATTATTATTTTGAGGTGAAATCTTGATTTGTGTTATTTAAACTAGTGTTTTGACTATATACATGGACTCACCACCTGAAAAATTAGGGCACTTGGTGTGTACAATGGTTACCCATCAAACTTGTGATTTCAATAAATTTCTACTCTATTTTAGAGAAATTAAACCAGAAAGACCCACCATAAAAGCTTCCAAAAAATCTCACTAAACACAAAGAGCATGTGTTTCCTCCAAAGAAATGAAATGAATGACATTTTAAAGTCAATGACATTAAAAATAGTCTATGAGACCACTAGTTCCCTATTTCTCGTTTTTTGCAATTCAATTCCTTTCCGATTCAAATTGATGATGAGTTGGCCCAACCTTCCAACAATCCTCTCGATAAAAAGACAGTGGCAAGAAACTGATGCTAATATGTTCTCATAACATTGTCTGATGTCACATTCCAAAATGAAATGTTTTTTCGATTCCACTACCCTAGATGTGCAGAATGTACACACCCGTTCTTTCCAAGCTCCTTTAGGCCTTTTCCACCATCATTTTCACACCGAAGTTGATGCGAGTTGGTCCTTAATTGAGCAATAAGAACCTTTTCCCTCATGGAAATGCTAGCTCCAATGAACTCTTTTTGTTGTAGTTTTGTATGGAAATGCTATCTCCAATGAACTCTTTTTGTTGTAGTTTTGTAAATAACACATAGAGTTGAATTCCTCAATATAGTACTTCTTTCTACCCAACTCTTTTCCCCATACCTTTTAAAATTCTCCATAACAAAATCCTTTATCTCCTTGCTATTTGTGGGACAAACATTAAGGTAGATATTCTATTTTTGCATCCATGTGTAGTTTCCTTTCATCCATGTTTTCTTTCTTTCACTCACGCCTTCATTGAAGATAACATTTGGCTATCTACCAACTCTCATTTGCTCAATTATTTTTAGATATCTTATGAGACACACCATAACAATTGTTTCGATGGGAGTTGCTCCAATTTCACTCAACATTATCTCATGATGTATTGGTCTTTTTATTTTGAACTTTCTCATGATGAAGTGTTTTTTAATTTTCTCAATTTGTTTCTGATGCAAGAGCATCTAGCTGACAGGATGAGATTAAAGGAAGGATTTTTCGTCTCAGAAGGGGATAGAGGAGTAAATTCGTTGAATAGATAATGTGTTTGTTTCTTTTACTTTTATTTGATTAAGTTGTTTAAGTTAGATAAATAGACAGTAGTTAGGAACAATAGGAATTATAATTAATTAGGCTCAATGTCTTAAACAACTAATTTAACCCTTGTTGTAATGCTGAACAACAATGAAGAGTTCTGTAACAAAACTGATATAACTAATTGGACATAACCAACAGCGGTTGGAAAACCTAACATTTTCTAATAGTTGCTTTAAGAGAGGAACATAACACAGTGTGGGGTTCGATTGTCAGATAAATGAGAAAATAAAGAATTGTAATTTCTGTGCATATTTCATCCCCAATGCCCCAAAGACCGTCTACGTTATCTATGTGAAATTACATTTGTTTTATGTACAATACATATTGTTGGTAATATTCTTATAAGCTATGACACGACTGGAGTTGTAACAAAATTAGAAATGGAATGTAAGCACACAAGTTGCAAATAAATTCAAAGAACGTGTAGTGGAAAACCAAACATACAGTTCTCGAGACCACATATATAATTGAACGTCAAGGATACGGAATTAGCGAGCCCAAAAAAGTAATTAAATTCTAAAATTTCCAGGTATGCAAATAAACAACCAATTATAGTTTCATATTTAAATTTATACAAATGAGAAAATAGAGTTCTCGTTCCTTTTACACACACACACACACACACACACACACACACACACACACATATATATATATCCTGTTTGAAACAAAAGAAAAAGGACCAGTTCCACAATTATATCACCCATGCCTATGACAAAGCAGGAATTGAACACAGTACGGGTTTAGAACCCACGATCCATTACAATAACCAGACAGGAAAGAAATGCCTATGTAAGCCTATAGTGAGACAATGTACAGACAATGACCCAACAAATCATAATTATACAGACCCTAACAACCATAATCTAAGGCTGAATAGAAGCAACCAGAGAATAGAGGAACGACATTACCCGTGTCCAGTCGGATCAACCAAATTGCTAAGTGTCGAAACCCTCGAGCAGCCATGCCTGCAAATGTAACCAGTTAACAAATATTATTAGCAGCTGACAGTACAAAGAGATGAGGACTTGCAACATAACAAAGCAAATAAGTTCCAGTTCTTTACCTGACGTAGGCAAGCCGCAACCATAACAATTCCACCAGGTCACCCTGCTCACAAGGGGCCGAAACATTAGTTGACTGAGGGAAAAGGAGCAGATATTGATAGCATGGGACCAAATGAACTTACCCTGTGAGTGACAGAGGAACCGAAGAAGGTTGACACCGGATTCTGCCAGCTTCGTGGACGATCAATTCGAAAACAGAGGGTTTCCACCTGAAGCAGCTCCAACCAGCAAACGACCAAGAAAACTGAGGAGGACATAGACATTAAAAATGCATACCAAAGAGAAGGGACGCAGGGATGTAACAGAAAGCCACAGACACCCAACGAACAGTCAAAATTTAACACGGACCAGACAAGAATTGAACCTACTGATTGGGTACAGCCAGTGTTGGACGAAGAGGGGAGATTATCAGGTTGAAGTCCTGAACCAGAGGACGCAGCAATAGAACTCCATATCGGACCCACCAAAAACCGCCAAGAACACAGAGCTCACAGAACCGGGAGAATGGGTGAACAAATTTCTTGGGCACGGGTTTGATCACCCATACCAAGACAGGTTTGAGAATTCCGAGAGTGGACACTTTTTAAAGAACTGAAACCAATAGTAGCAATCAACTGTGCGAGTGCCAAGGATCAAATTGTTATCATTAAAATCAACCACTGGCAAATCAATCCAATACTAAAATATGTTGTGCATAATTAAATTCACTTTATTTCCGCATTGATAGCCGTGGGAAGTGTGTCAACGTGGGCTGGACTGATCAAGTGGTATTAGAGCAAGGAGTTGAAGGAATCGGGATATGGAGGTTCAAAGACGAGGACGTGGAAGAGGTGTGCGCAGAGCAGCAAATGAGGGCTTGAGGGAAGAATTAAGGGCCCTTACTGCTCGCCTGGAGGCAATGGAGGTAGGAAGAGAAGAGACCTGGAACTTGGGGATGATAGTGGAGATGAGGCAGTAGTTATTGCAGAGGAATCAGAGGGAGAGACCCAAGAAGTAAAATTGTTGAGGTCAGTGCCAGTAGCAAACCCAAACCGGAAATTCCTAACTATCATGGCAATCTGTCCGCTGATGTTCTACTGGACTAGATAAGTGAGTTGGATAAGTATTTTGAGAATGAAGAGATCAGTGAAGATAAAAGGGTTAGATTCACTACAACCAAATTGAAGGGACACACCGCTTTATGGTGGGATAATGTCCAAGCAGATAGAAGGAGAATGAATAAGCCATCGATAAGGAGGTGGCCAAGGATGGTGACAAAGCTGAAAGGCAGATTCTTGCGTAAAGATTATCGGGTTGAGCTTTATCGGCAGGTACATAATTTGAGAAAGAAAGGTATGACCGTAAAGGAATATACGAAAGAGTTCTACCATGTGAACTTGAGGGCTAGATACACTAAGGATACTCCAGAGAAGACAACGAGATAAGTGAATGGTTTGAGGCTGGAACTACTGGATGAGATTAGTATTCTTTCTCTGCAGAACATAGAAGAAGCCTTTCAGAGCGTTGTAAAGGTTGAGGAAACAATTAATAGAAAACAGAATAACAGGACAGGATGAGGAAATGGCAGAGGATGAGGACAGTCCTATGGCAGAGGATGAGGACAGTCCTATGGCAGAGGGAGAACTGCCAGTAACAGCGAAGAGGGCAGCAGCTCCAGGGATTTAGGAACAATAGAGAAGGGAGATAACACGAGAGGAGGTTGGCCATATCAGCGAGGAAGGGGGAATAGCCGAGGAATGGGAACTAATTTCCAGTGTTACAGGTGCCATAAGTGGGGGCACAGATCCTTCGAATTCCCAGAAACAGAGCAAGCTGGCCAGAGGGGAACATTTGTTGCGCAGCCTGAGGAAGATGAGGCACTGCCCCAGGAAGTAGAAAATGTGGCAAAAACAGGAGAGGATTTGGTTCTAAATAAGGTGCTATTGAAGCCAGCTAAGGAGACTGCCGAGCAGACCCAACGGAAGGCACTGTTCTGGACAGTTTCTAAATCAGATGGTAAGTGTTGTAAATTGATCATAGACAGTGGGAGTACATATAACCTGGTTGCCACTGAGATGGTGGAGAAGTTAGGCGACTTAAGCACCCTACACCTTACAAGGTGTCATGGTTGCAGAAAGGCCACCAGCTATTAGTTCATGAATAATGCGAGGTCGAATTTCACATTGGCAAGTACCAGGACAAGGTTGTCTGTGATATTATCCCAATGGATGTGTGCCACATACTGTTGGGGAGACCGTGGCAGCATGATTGGAAGGTGGTACATGATGGGAAGATGAATTGTTACAAATTTGTGAAAGATGCAGTCAAGCATACACTTGTACCCATCAAAGAAGAGGATACAACAGAAGTGACTGGAACAAAAGCCTTATTAGTAGGTGGAAAATAGTTTATTAAACAGATTGAGGAGAATGAAGTGAATTATGCTATCATGAGGAGAACTAAGACTGTGTTGCTACACATAGAAATGTCTGAACTGCCTACAAATATTTAGGAGATGTTATAGGAATTCAAGGACATTGTAGTTGATGACTTACCAAACAAGTTGTGTCCCAAGAGGAGTATTAGCCATCATATTGATTTCATACCCGGAGCAAGCCTACCAAATAAAGTAGTGTACCAGATGAGCCCGAAAGATAATGATGAGATTCAGAAACAGCTGCAAGAGTTTCTATACAAGGGACTGATCATAGAAAGCTTGAGCCCTTGTGCGGTACCAACAGTACTCACACCTAAGAAGGGTGGAGAATGGCGAATGTGTACAGACTCGCGAGCTATCAATAAAATCACTATTCAGTACAGGTTTCCCTTACCCAGAATGGATGATATGATGGATTGTCTCAGTGGTGCAACTTATTTTACAAAGATTGATCTGAAGAGTTGTTATCATCAGATCAGGATTAGAGAAGGAGACAAGTGGAAGACAACCTTCAAAACCAAAGATGGATTGCACGAGTGGTTGGTCATGCCGTTCGGTTTGATTAATGCTCCTAGTACTTTTATGAGGTCAATGAATGAAATGTTGAAAGAGTTCATCGGTAAGTTTGTGATAGTATATCTTGACGATATTTTGATTTTCAGCAAAATGAAAGAAGAGCACCTTCAACATGTTCCAAGGGTGCTAGAGAAGTTACAGCGGGACAAACTGCTGATAAACTTAAAGAAATGTACTTTCCTGCGGAACAAACTAGTTTACTTGGGTTTTGTAGTCGCAGAAAATGAATTGAAGATGGATCCAGAAAAGATCGCAGTGATTGTCAACTGGCCGTCACCAAAGAGCTTGTTTGAGGTACATAGTTTTCACGGGTTGGCGAGTTTTTACTGCAAGTTTATAAGAAATTTTAGTGAAATATACGTGACGATGCTAGACACCATTAAAAAGGCCAGTCAACCTTTTTGTTGGACCAAAGCAGTAGAGAACAGTTTCCAGCTCTTGAAGTGGAAGATTACAGAGAGGCTGATTCTAAGGCTACTAGATTTTAATAAGCTTTTCAAGGTTTGATACGGTGCAAGTGGGACAACCGTTCGTGCTATGCTCAGTCAAGAAGATAAACCTGTTGCATTCTTTAGTGAGAAATTGAACGAAAGAAGGTAGAAGTATTCCTCATATGACAAGGAATTCTATGCAGTGATCCAAGCTTTAAATCATTGGAGACATTACCTGCTGGGAAGTGAGTTTGTGCTATTTTCTGATAATTCAGCGTTACAATATATAATGCAACAACACAAATTGAACCATAAGCATGCCAAATGGGTAAAGTATATGCATATTTTCACCCTTGTGCTGAAACACATCAGTGGGCAAGCCAATCAAGTGGCAGACACATTGAGCAGAAGAGTTTTGCTCTTACAGGAAAGTACAATATAGGTGATGGGATTCGAACACTTAAAGGATTTGTAACAGACCAACACAGACTTCAAGGAGGCCTTTGAAGCCTGTCAAAATCCCGTGCTGAGAAATGCAAGTCCATGGTTGGACTACAACTTGTAGGAGGGACTATTATTTACAGGAGGACAGTTATGTATCCTGGACTTTTCAATGAGGGAAAATATTATACGTGAGAAACATAGTGGGGGTCTAGCTGGTCATTTCAGCATAGAAAAAACTTTGGAACAGCACGGACACTTTTATTACTGGCCCAGAATGTGCAGGGATGTACAGCGGTATGTGAACAGGTGTAAAGTATGCCAACTAGCAAAAGAACATAGTCAAAACGGTGGAATTTACACACCACTACCTGTTCCATGTAGGCCATGGGACTCAGTCAGCATTGACTTTGCCTTGGGATTGCCTAGAACGCAGCAGGGATATGACTCAATGATGGTGGTGGTAGACAAATTTTCAAAAATGGCGCATTTTATCCCTTGTCAAAAAACTAGTGATGCCACTCATGTAGCTCACCTATTTTTCATAGAGATTGTTAAATTACACGACCTACCTAGATCTATTATTTCTGACAGGGACGTAAAATTCACAGGACACTTTTGGCGCACCCTGTGGAAAACGTTGGACACAGTTGAACTTCAGTTCTGCATATCATCTGCAAACTGATGGACAAATGGAAGTGGTGAACAGGAGATTGGGAAATTGTTACGGAGTTTGACTAGGGAAAATTCACGGTTATGGGATCATGCTCTCGCTTAGGCAGAATTCTCTTATAACGATTCACCAAATCGTACCATTAGACACAGTCCATTTCAAATTTTATGGCATGCATTCTTGAGGGATACATGAACTATGAGAATTGGGAAAGTTGGAGTGGAGGAGTGCAGATGGAGAATATTTTGCAGAAGCGATGAGTGAACTACATGAACAGGTGAAGTTAAAATTGTAGGACAGCGTGCAAAAATACAAACAAAAGGGAGATCTAAAGCGGCGGGAAGTCCAATTCAATATAGGTGACGAGGTCCTTGCACACTTACGCGAAGAATGGTTTCCTAAGGGCATGTATAATAAGTTAAAGTTTTAAAAGATTGGTCCCTGTAAATTTTCACGCAACTTCTCAGCCAACGCCTATGAAATTCAGCTGCCACCTGATATAGGCATATCGCCTATTTTCAATGTGGTAGACCTGTTTCCATATACTGCCAACTCAGAGGAAGACAGTGTGGTACGGCTAGAATGGGACACCCAAGTTAGAGACAGTTCTTGAATGAGGCACATGCCTTCGGTTCAGCCCCATGAGATCGAGGAGATTCTTGATACCCAGGTAGCCAAGAGGACTCGCAGGAAGGAGTATCTATGATACCTCGTCAAGTGGAAGAACCGTCCAATTGAGGACAGTTCGTGGCTCGACGCGGCGCTGATAAAGAACGCTGGTTATTCTGTGGAGGAGCTCATGGAACAGAGCCATGACTTTTTCTTAGCCCGGAAGCCTGATGCAGGGGTATCTAGCTGACAGGACAAGATTAAAGGAAGGTTATTTGGTCTCTGAAGGGGACATAGGAGTAAATTCGCTGAATGGATAATGTGTTTGTTTCTTTTACTTTTATTTGATTAAGTTGTTTAAGTTAGATAAATAGACATTAATTAGGAACAATAGGAATTATAATTAATTAGGCTCAATGTCTTAAATAGCTAATTTAACCCTTGTAGTAATGCTGAACGACAACGAAACGTTCTGTAACAAAACTGATGTAACTAATCAGACATAACCAACAGCGGTTGGAAAACCTAACAATTTTCTAACAGTTGCTTTAAGAGAGGAACAAAACAAAGTGTGGGGTTCGATTGTCAGACAAATGAGAAGAATTGTAATTTCTGTGCATATTTCCTCTCCAACACCCCAAAGACCATCTATGTTATTTATGTGAAATACATTTGTTTTATGTACAATACAGATTGTTGGTAACATTCTTACAGGCTATGACGTGACTAGAGTTTTAATGAAATTAGAAATGGAACATAAGCACACAGGTTGGAAATAAATTCAAAGAACATGTAGTGGAAAACCAATCATACAGTCCTCGAGACCACATATATAATTGAACATCAAGGAGACGGAATTAGCGAGCCCAAACAAGCAATTAAATTCTAAAATTGCCAAGTATGCAAATAAACAACCAATTAGAGTTTCATATTTAAATTTATACAAACAAGAAAATGGAGTTCTGGTTCCTTTTACACACACACACACACACATATATATATATCCTATTCGAAACAAAAGTAAAAGGACTCGTTCCACAATTATATCGCCCATGCCTATGACAAAGAGAGAATTGAACACAGTATGGGTTTATAACCCATGATCCATTACAATAACCGGACAGGAAAGAAATGTCTGTTTAAGCCTAAAACAAGACATTGTACAGACAATGACCCAACAAATCATAATTATACAGACCCTAACAACCATAATCTAAGGCCGAACAGAAGCAACCAGAGAACAAAGGAATGACACTACCCGTGTCAATCGGATCAACCAAATTGCTAAGTGCCGAAACCCTCGAGCAAACATGCCTGCAAATGTAACTAGTTAACAAAAGTTATTAGCAACCGACAATACAAAGAGACGAGGACTCACAACATAACAAAACAAATAAGTTCCAGTTATTTACCTGACGAAGGCAAGCCACAACCATAACAATTCCACCAGGTCACCCTTCTCACAAGGAGTCGAAACATTAGTTGACTGAGGGAAATGGAGTAGATATTGATAGCATGGGACCAAATGAACTTACCCTGTGAGTGACGAAGGAACCGAAGAAGGTTGACACTGGATTCTTCCAGCTTCATGGACGGTTGATTTGAAAACAGAGGGTTGCCACCTGAAGAAGCTCCAACCAACAAACAACTACGACAATTGAGGAAGACAAAGACATTAAAAACGCCTACCAAAGAGAAGGGACACAGGGACGTAACAGAAAGCCATAGACACCCAACGAACAGTCAAAATTTAACACGGACCAGACAAGAATTGAACCTACAGATTGGGTACAGCTAGTGTTGGACGAAGAGGGGAGATTATTATGCTGAAGTCCTGAACAAGAGGAAGCAACAATATAACTCCATATCGAACCCACCAGAAACCACCAAGAACATAGAGCTCACAGAACAGGGAGAATGGGTGAACAAATGACTTGGGCGCGGGTTTGATCACCCATACCGAGACAGGTTTGAGAATTCCGAGAGTGGACACTTGTCAAAGAACCAAAACCAACAGTACCAATCAACTGTGTGAGCACCAAGGATCAAATCCTTATCATTAAAATCAACTACCGACAAATCAATCCAATACCAAAATCTGTTGTTCATAATTAAATTCACTTTATTTCTGCATTGATAGCCATGGGAAGTGTGTCAATGTGGGTTGGACTCATCATTTTCCATTTTGAGACAGGGTTGCTACTAGCCCACAATTCACACCCATATAGCATCACTGGACAAACTAGGAGTTCAAAAAGCACTTTAATTGTTTTCCAATCCCATAACTCCACGCCTCTACATCTATTTTGAAGAGCATATAATGCTTTCCACCTTCCTAAAATTCTCTTCTTTCTGCAGTCCTCCCAATCGAGTTTGTTGTTGAAATCAATCCCGAGGTACTTGTACTCATTTACTTCTTCAAGAGGTCACAAGTTCAAAAACAGAGGCAGTAGAGTATGTATGCCTTCGTAGACTTAGCAATCAAATCTCTGGGAAGAGGTGGGTCCTCGCAATCGAGTTTGTTGTTGAAATCAATCCCCAGGTACTTGTACTCATTTACTTCTTCAAGAGGTCACAAATTCAAAACCAGTGATGGTAGAGTATGTATGCCTTCGTAGACTTAGCAGTCAAATCCCTGGGTGGAGGTGGGTCCCATGGTGGTAGAGTATGTATGCTTTGGTAGTCTTAACAGTCAAATCCCTAGGCGGAGTTGGGTCCCATGTTTCATAAACAAGGGGTCTCATACACCAACTTGATGTCTGACTTGGCTGTGACTTTAAAATTAGATAATAATAATAATAATACTTATAGACTTACATCTAAATTTAACAAGTTTTAAATAATCATTATTTATAAAACTATAATTG